>JAOXJP010167052.1:0-12761 GCA_025762735.1 Platanus orientalis
ACAAATTACCCCAAATCTTAAGAATGTAGACTAGTATTAGAAGTTAAACCCCTAGACCTTCGGGTCTAGACTTCTCATCTTCCCCAAAGAGGAGAACCGACGTCCAACTTCGTCGGTTATCCCTGAGTTGGTGGCAACTCTGAGAAAAGCCTAACCCTCTCACTGAAAGGGGTTAGAAACCTTTCACGCACTTGGCAATGCGTGCTGAAGAGTGGACCTTGATGTCCACAGAATGGCAACTCCGTTGGGGACCTGTTTAATCTCCACATGTACAAGGACCTGTTTAATCTCCACATGTATAAGTCTTAGTTTATGTCAAATACATGTTTTCACATGCCTACTTGCTTTCTCACATGTCTACCTGCTTTCTCACATGTCTACTTGCTTTGAATTAGACTTTGGTCACTTCATTAGTTAGTTAGGATAACACTCCATCTTTAACATTTATTCCAAATTGCCATGCATAGGATAGAAAACATGCTCACTTAGCTTTAGGGCAGCTTCAATTAGTTAGTAGGACCAAATTCACATTTGAACAATTTGTATGAATACATATTTGTTATTTTATATTTTTACAAAATGAGTCCGAGGACATAACATTGCACCAATACATCACTCTCATGAGCCCTTATCTAGGTTATTACCCACCAATGGACCAATATTGGATCACCACATAGGATGAGAACAACATTTGAGCAGTTGCTGCTATGTCAGTGTAGCCATTCCGAGTTACCCAAGCCAATTACAATCCTATGATCCGATCTTTTTCGGGGAGGTGTTTCGACTGGTACACTCATCTTTTAAAATCTCAAAAAAGCATGCATAGTTAGTCATTTTCAAGTTAGAATTATTTAGGTTACACTCAGTAGCTTAGAGGTCTAGCTTTACGGTTTGTTTGTTGTGATTTTGATTGATTGCTTGCATGATTGACTAAAAGGAACCAATAATTCATGTTTGACTTTATAAAATTAGTCCAAATAATTTTTTTTAGATAACTAAGTCCGGATTTTACCTTCTTATTTAAGTTTGGATATCTCTCACCCTTTTTGCATAATATATGTAATGCAATGGCATAGATTGCATAGACTTCCCATAAATAGAACAAAAGGTAAACTAAACCATAAAAGAACAAAAGAAAATGAATAAATAAAAGTTACCCTCAAGGTGAAATTCCAATGTATGAATCTTAGAGGGGGGTGAATGGGATATTTAAAAATTCTTTTTAGATTACCCCAAATTTAATTCAATTAATTAAATTTGATCCCAATATTTAATTATATTTGAATTGTGCTTTTGAATATGAATATGTTCAATTATATTGCAAGAGAGATTGAAACAATAAATGCAATACTTGACAATATAAATAAAGAATGTATAGACAAACCATAAGCAAGCACACATATGCAAGATGTATAGTGGTTCGGCACAACGGCCTACATCCACTCTCAAAAGCTCACCATCGAGCTAAATAATTTTATTAAGATTGATAATATTACAATTAAGGCTAAAATTAACAACAACAAAAAAATTGCCAAACAAGCTACACCTGGCAGGTGTGGTCTATGGTCTACTCTTCCGGTGTCTCCGGCAGAAGAGCTATGGGTGCACACTACCAATGTCTTCGGGGGAAGTGTTAATTCTCCTGGTGTCTTTAACATGGGAGATCTCAATAACTTAATGAAAAATTAAAGACAAGGGATAACCTCTTTGTAGGTTGATGTTGTCTTTGCACACAAGATGAGATTGCTATTTCTTGAGCAAGATGTGACTATGGCTACCCAAAGCTTCTTGATTGGCTCCTCAAGTTAGTAAAGCCAATACTGGTGGGCTGCTCTTTTCTTGAGCAAGGTGTGACTATAGAACCCACTTTTCTTCTCAAGGGTTTAGACAACCATTGGTTTGTTCCACTTGATGATTTGCCTTAGTAGGAACAAGGTGGAAGTACAGAATAGTCTTTTTGGGTATAGATTTACCTATCTAGGTTTAGAGACATTTTTAATGGAATGAAGTGTTGAATCTCTCACAAATTTCCCAAATCAAGAGCAAGACAATTGTTATTTTTATTCATGACCATTACCTTGCTCATTTGAGTTCATTTTCTTATATATTGGATGAAAATGATTCATGTCAATTGAATTAGAATGTTCCTAAATGGTCAAAAGATCAAGTCCATCGATTAGAAACCGTTTTTTAAATATTAGACCGTTATTTAGTGTTTTTGTAACTTTGGATCGATCGTGGATTAATCCTAGTACAAAAAACACTCAGAACCTGCAACCCGAGAGTTGCTGATTTGATCCCGAATTGATCCAAATAAGTTTGAATCAATCCAAATAATTTGGATCGAAGTGGATCAATCCAAATCCCCTGTATTGCCTTCTAAAACCTTAGAAATGCTACAGAGATCTTCGAATCGCTCCACATGGTCCGGGAAGGTCCATAGACCCTTGGAACTCCTCTTTGGACCCTTGGTCCACCTTGACTACATCACTGTACCTGATTTACCTTATGTAAGCTTGGAGTGAGTTGTGGATCCTTCAAGATGACTTGTATGCTCCTAGTTTACTCTCTTGAGGTCTTCTTGGTGCTTGATGATGATCTTCATGAGGCTTGGACTCAAGAACCTCCTAGACTCTAACATGACTCAGTTTATGTCCTAGTCTATACATCACATGTATTTTACAATTCATGGAATTTACAACATATTACATTTACAATATCCCCCTTTGGAAATTCCATTATAAAACTTAAAATGCATGAAAATAGAGTACAAAATGAATATTACAATGAACATATGAACTCTAACTCTAGCCAAGTCTTCTGTGAATTTCTGTAGCTCTGCCCCTTGATACTTTCTCAGGATTTTTCATTTAGTGTCCTTCATTTGCAATGTGCTTTTGCTTTTGGATCTTGAAAATCATTTGACAAAAATATACCTTTCTCAAACCAAGATTAGTCTAGTCAAATGATAAAGTATAATGAACACACAAGCAGGCAAATGAATGTAATGAAATGCATATACCCATGAATTGAAGTGTCAAGTATGATAAGTGTAAGTGAATGTGAGTTGAGCACAAATAGACTTAAAATATTTCACTTGATCATTTACTAGATTAATGATATTTAAAGTTCCATTAATCTTTATAATTTTCTCTCCCTTACTTAGGAAATTCATTTTTACTCCCCCTGAGTATGATATACCAATTCTTAGATCAAAAGTGCCATTGATTTTCAAAAAATTTCAAATTTTACCAATGTTACTTCTCTTTTTCTTAACTTTCCCCCTTTTTGTCATGGATACCAAAGCTATGCTTTTGAAGCGTAACATAGAGGGTGTCATATAAAATGTAGACCATAGCAAAAAGTGATATTTTCATCCATTTCTAAAGGATTTACAAGTTTAAGAACAAGTGAAAATGGAAAATACATCAAAATACAAAAGAAAAGCAAGAAGCTCTATGCATCATCATCAAACTCGCAGCATGTACGCGGTGACATGGGTTACTATTACCAATTGGGCTAGTAGTAAGGATTCATAACAGTTTACACCATATACCTGGTGAGGTGGGTTTAATAGTTCGCACCATATACATGGTGAGGTGGGTTCCATCAATAAGTCCTCTTGATGGGCATGGTGGCTTTCTAACAGAACATATCATTCCCTAACAGATTTAATGAAAACATATAATTCATATGAACAACATATAAACATTGTTTACATTAACTAAGTCAAAATAGACATAACAAAATATGCTAGATCCATCTAGGCACAATCTATTGAACATATTTTTTAAAACATTACAATCTGTCCAAAACATAACTCTTTAAAAAATCATAAACAACATGTAAAACCTACACTTTTCTTTATAAAAACAATATTCAAGGACATTATGTATCTATCAAAGAATCAACACATAGGTTTTTTTTGCAAATCATTAAACAAATACCTCTAAAAATATTTAGAATATCAAAATAATTAATAGAATAGAATTTTCAATTTTATAAACAAAACCCTCTTTTAAAATTCTTGATTTTTCCTCTAAAACATAGTTCTACATAAAATATTAGTGCAAAAATGGATTCAAAACAGAGATTTCAACTCTTTAAAATCATATGGAATTTAAACAAATCACTTCTTAATCATATTCTTGCAAAACAAATTCATCTCTTCCAAACCCATGTTTTAGAAACTTAGGCAAAACAAAACACATGAAAAATGATTCAAATCTGGATCAAAATGGTTATAATTTTTTGAAAAATGGAATAACATAGATCTAAGAACCTAAGAATTCAAAACAAAACAATAGTTTACATGTTCTCTTACATTTTCTTGTGTAAAAACATTCCTAAGCCTTTTTCATTCCTTAGAAATCCAAAATCCCTAGTTCTTCCTCTTCTTTTTTCTTCTTTTTCTCTTTGTCATACTTTTGATCTTTTTTCTAGGGTTTCTAGGTCTCTTTAGGTCAAAACTAGTCCATTTATAGACCCCCAAGAGGTGGGCTAGGGTACCTATCTTACATTATAGATGATCAGAAGGATGGAGTGCAAATTGGAGACATATCCTTCGTTAGAGACTTCAACAATGTGTTTCCTAATGATCTACCTGACTTACCTCCAAATAGGGAGATTGAGTTTTCTATTGAGTTAGTGGAAGGCACTAAGCCTATTTCTATGGCACCATATCATATGGTGCTAGTTGAATTGAAGGAGCTTAAAGTGCAGTTGCAGGATTTGATAGACAGAGGTTTCATCCGCCCTAATGTTTCTCCATGGGGAGCGCATATTTTATTTGTGAAGAAAAAGGATGGAACCATGAGACTTTGCATTGATTACATACATTTGAACAAGGTAATAGTGAAGAACAAGTATAATTTTCCAAGGATAGATGATCTTTTTTATTAACTACAGGTGCCAAGGTCTTTTCCAAGATTGACCTTAGATCCGGATACCATTAGCTTTGAATTAAGAATGATGATACTCCCATGATTACCTTTTATACTAGGTATAGACATTATGAGTTCCTAGTCATGTCTTTTGAACTGTCAAATGCACCTGCAATATTTATAGACTTAATGAACAAGGTATCTAAACCTTACTGGATCAGTTTATCATTGTGTTTATTAATGATATTCTGGTTTATTCAAAGAGTTTAGAGGAATATGAAGAACACTTCAATACTACACTGCAGACTTTGAGAGACCACAAAATTTATGATAAACTCAACAAATGTGAGTTTTAGTTAGACAATGTGAATTTATTGGGGCATGTGATTTCAAAAGATGAAATTTATGTAGACCCCAAGAAGATTGAGGCAGTGGTTAATTGGCTTAGACCTAAAAATGTGACTAAGATTCGTAGCTTTTAAGGATTAACTGGATATTACAGGAGATTTGTTGAAGGATTCTCTAGCATTACGGGTCCTTTGACGAAGTTATCACAATAGAATGATAAGTTCGATTGGAATGAGAGATGTGAGCACAATTTTCAAGAACTAAAGGATCAATTGGATTCTACACTTGTCCTTACAATACTGTTCAGCATAGGAGGAAAGTATGTGACTATAGTGATGCATCCAGAAAATGTTTTAGTTGTGTTTTGATGCAAGAGGGAAAGGTCATTGTCTATGCGTCTAGACAACTTAAGCTTAATGAGTATAATTACCCAACACACGATTTGGAATTAGTTGTGGTTGTTTTTACATTGAAAATATAGAGGCATTACTTATATGGAGAACCTTGTGAGATTTATATAGATTACAAGAGTTTGAAATATTTATTTTCATAGGAAGATCTAAATTTGAGGCAAAAAGATGGCTTAAGTTGATTAAGGATTATGATGCATTATCCTTTATCATCTTAGAAAGGCTAATATGGTTGCTGATGCTTTGAGATGGAAATCTTCTAGCGATTTGACATGTGTTGTGGCACACCTTAGAATACAGCCAATGTTGAATGACAAGATCAAGGTAGCTCAAAGTTTAGATCTTTAGATTCAGAAAATTGTAGAAGAAGTCAATAAATGATTGCAAATAGACTTTGCAATTAAATGAGATGATTCTCTTTGGTATGGTAAGAGGTTGTGTGTGCTTAATGACCTTTAACTTAAGAAAGAAATCATGGAAGAGGCACATGGAATAGCTTATATAGTTCATCCAGGGAGTATATAGATGTACAAGGACCTAAAAGAGTATAATTGGTGGAATAACATGAAATGAGAAATTATGGATTTTGTGTCTAAATGTTTGACTTGTCAGCTTCTAAAAGATGAAAGCTAGAAGCTATCAGGATTATTATAGCCATTGGAAATTCCTTAATGGAAGTGGAAACGTATATCTATGGACTTTGTTAGTGGATTGACCAAGACCAAGAAGAGATTTAATTCTGCTGGGTTATTGTAGACCGACTGACCAAGTTCACTCATTTCTTACCTGTTTGGGTAAATTATTCACTTTATAGACTAAGTTATACATTGATGAGATCGTGAAGCTACATAGTATTCCAATTGGAATAGTTTCAGATCATGATTCGTGATTCACTTTAAGATTCTAAAATAGTTTATGGAAAGGTTTAGGAACAAAGTTAAGTTTTAGTATGGCTTTTCATCCATAGTCAGATAGACAGTCAGAAAGAACTATACAGAGTTTAGAGGACATGTTGAGAGCTTATGTGATTAAATTAAAAACAAGTTGGGATAATCATTTACAATTGATCAAATTTTATTACAATAACAGTTACCAAGCTAGCATACAAATGGAACCATTTGAAGCTTTGTAGGGAAGAAAGTGTAAAACACTCATATGTTGGGAAGAGGTTGGTGAAAGAAGATTACTTGGACCATAATTATTTTAGGTGATAACTGAGAAGATCTGGGTTATTTGTGAAAGGTTGTTTGTTGCTTAAAGTAGGCAGAAGAGTTATGCATATCAAAGAAGAATGAAACTTAAATTCTAGATTGGAGAGCATGTATTTTTGAAGGTATCACTGTCCAAGGGTATCATGAGATTCAGAAAGAAAGAGAAATTAAGTCTTAGGTTCATTGAACAGTTTGAAATTTGTGAAAGATGGGAGATATTGCTTATGAACTGGCCTTACCACCAGATTTATCACATGCCCACAATGTATTTCATGTATCGATGTTGAGAAATTACATTCGCAACTCGTCTCATGTGTTAAAATTTGAGCCACTTCAAGTTATAGAGGATTTATCTTATGATGAGCAACTAGTTCACATTTTAGACAGGAAGGAACAAGTTCTGAGTTCAAAGGTGATTCCGTATGTAAAAGTACTATAGAGGAACCATTTGGAGGAAGAAACAACTTGGGAAGACGAGGATCAGATAAAGGAAAAGTATCTACACTTGTTTTGGACTTAAGATATGTCAAATTCAAGGACTGAATTTATTTTAAGATGGGAGAATGTAACACCGAACACATATTCACACGTACCTTGCACTTGAGTCATATTTATTTTGTACACACAATGCATAAGTTTTATACACACTTAAAACCATTTAAATACAAATATATTGATTTGTAAATTGACATAACTTTAAAAATGCACCAATAAAAATTTAGGATGAATTAGTGAGAAAACTTTATGGCAGTAGAAAGGTCTTGAAGTCTAGAGTCAAACAAACGAAATAGCGCGCGAGTCGGACCCCAAACAAAAATGATATTAGCATTTTAGTGAGAAGGGGTTAATAATGTCTCATGAAGGATGGATAGTATTCTCGCGAAGGATGAATAGTGTCTTCTTGATGAATAGTGCTTTGTGATGAATAGTGTTTTGTGATGAACAAATTCTTCATGATGGATAGTGTTTCATGAAGAGCAGTGTTTTCACTATAGTATTTTCACTATAGTGTTTTGCTATAGTGTTTTTTGAAGAAAAACAATCAGTCATGTGGGACTCTCTTTGGGCCTATAAATTAAATATGTTTCAACTGAAAGAGAAACTTACAAACCCTAGAGAAAAAGAGGAAGAGAAATAGAAGAAAAGACTAGATTTTGGCACAAGTCTAGGACTTTACTGAAGAACAAAAGCTTATGAATGACTTTTTCATTAATCAAGAGGTAGGAGACATTAAACTAACTTCATTTTTGAATTTCATACATTCATAGATGTGATTCATATCAAGTTTTCGAAAAAATTACTCTTGTTTTGATTGGTTTTGAATGGAGTTACAACTATTCTTCACTAGTTTTGAATTATTTTGAAAGAAGATAAGTTGGTTTTGTAGGGGACACTGAATTAATTCCATTTTTTTACTTTATCAGGATGATAGAAGTGCTATAATCTCATTTTTGAAAATATTACTCTTGTTTTTAATTGGTTTGTAAAGTAAAGAACAAATGTTTTCAAGGAAGTTTGATGGTTTTTCAAGAACGTAAAATACCCAGTTTTGTCTTGTAAAATTGTTAGGTTCTACATTGTTTTTTAATCATATTCTACATATTAGGGATTGATTTGCTATAAGTTTTAATATAATTTAGAGTTCCAACATCAATGATTTAAAGAGGTATTTTTTTTGTTTTAAAAAACACAAGAGTTTATAGTTTTGGTAGTTATTTCCATAAGATTGTAAGGACTATTCTCTTATTTTGAAAGATCTTTATATGCTTATATGTTTGATTTATGATTTGAATGTGATATGTTATTCATGATTATTGTAAAAATCTGGTCATTCCATAGTTTTGTGCTTAGGAAGATCAAACATCTATAGTTTGAAGTGTTATAAGTTTGCTTATGTTTTGTTATAAATTGCTATATGTCTTGTTCTGCTACTACTATTGTTGATCATTTTCAACTATAGTTTTGTTATAAAACTCATTTCATCATCAAAAGAAAAACATTGATGATGCTCGGCAAACTTAGCTTATGGTGTGAATGGCCCTTTTATTGGGGATTATAAATGGTTATCATGTGGCTCTTCTCACCGGAGATAAAATTAATGAATCATGTGACTCTTATCATCAAAGATTAAGTGGTGTAATCGTTATCTGTGCTGACTTATAGAATTAATATTTGTATTGTCTTATGTATTTGATTTACACATTCCATTCAGTTCGGTTCAATGAGCATTTATTTTGTCTCGTTTAGATTGTCCACGTGTTATGACTTTTAATGTTTTCAATTTAGTATATGTTTCTATATGAATAACTGCTCAGTTCCATATATTGTTAAAAGTCATGCAACTATCTATTTCGTTTGATTCATGCAAAGTCTTGATTTGTTATTCCTTAGTTTATTGTTAACCACTGAGTATGTCAAGCTCACCCCAAATTTGGCACCACAGATGATAAGAAGATGGTTGCATAGCAGTTTTGACAAGTAGGATTAGAGAGTTAGAAAATTCGATAAATGCTATGAGACATTGTGACATTACTTTATTTTATTTCAATTTAGTACTTTATTTTAGTTTATTTGAAAGGAATGTAATAAGTTAGTGGGTTTTAGTTTAGACTTGATAATTGATTTTAGTTGATGGTTTAATTTATGTCAGACTATTAGTTTATGTGAATGGGAATGTCAAAACACGATTTTGGATTATTTTTAGGTTTATGGAATTATGGAAATTTCATTAAACGTTGAATTATAGGATATGGATGAATATGAAATTATGATATGCAATTTTGCTGCATATAAATGATAAGAATGAGCAAAAAATAAAAAATCATACGAAGTTTGTAGGTTAAAAAATTGAATAAATGAATGTTTAATGTCATGTGCCAAAATTCATAGCCCTACCGGTATGGGTTTTGGGGCACAACAAAATGATGTTAAACTATTCTACAAAATGTTTAAGATTCAACACCATTGATCATCTCCATACATGTCACAGATGAACGAAGTAGTGGAGGAAGCCAACAAGAATCTCAAGAAAATCCTGCAAAATATGACTTCCAACCACTCCAATTGGCATGAAATGTTACCGTATGCACTCATGGCTTATAGGACATCCATTCGTACCTTAACTGGTGCTACTTCATATTCTCTAGTATATGAAATGGAGGTGGTCCTACCAATTGAAGTTGAAATCCTGAGTCTTTCGAATTCTAGCTGAAGCATAGATCCCTGAATCAGAATGGGCACAAGTCCGACATGATCAGCTGAACCTCATTGATGAGAAAATAATATAAGCTATCACTAATGGGTAGGTCTACCAGAGGTGAATGGTGATAGCTTTCAATAAAAGGGTTAGGCGCCAGAGATGTTGAGGAGGGAGACCTTGTCCTCAAGAAATTCCTTTCACATGAGCAAGTACCACGAGGGCAACCTTGACCAAATTATGAGGGACCTTTCATTGTCAAGCAAAAACTGTTTAATGGGAACTATTTATAGGGAATATGGATGGAGAGGATTTCTCCAAATATGTAAACTTGAATAAAGTGTCTCTTCATATCATAGCCTACGTATTCTGTCAATTATGATTTCATATTGGATGGTTGAAACAGGTACGTAACACTGATCCTCCCAGATCTCCATGGATTTCAGAGTATACCTAAACACCTCCCGATAGAGCTCCAACAACAATCCCAGGTCTAGAAAAATCACACATACCATGCAACATTTTCTTATTCGGATGTAAGCGGATGTTGCACGTCGATTCATAGCTTATGTATTACGACTGGCTCGAACACCGAAAGGTCATCATGATTAATACGTAGCAATGGGCCACTAACTATCACGGCCATTGCAACTTTCAGAGAGAGCATGACAACATCTCTAGTCCCGACTAGTCCTCTACTTACAGATTGTCAAGAGGGGACAACTGTAAGAAATTACCCTTCCCTCTATGATGTTTTCTTTATTCGGACATAGGTAAATACCATAATTCATTCCATAAAGTCTGTGTAATTTTTTATGTAATGACCCATTTTGTATAAAAAAGGAAAAACTGTAATTTTACCCAATAAGGGTAAAATTATTCTTTCACATGTTTAAATAGACCATAGAGTGGTTTAGAAATCCATTGGACTAAGTTAGAAGTGTAAGACTGAAGTCGAGCCTCGAATTGGTCAAGTTTAAAAGTTATCATAATTTCTCATTTGGGGTACCTTTATGCACCCATTGACATAAATCTCGAGATAATTGAAAGTCATGTCATACCTTGATGGAAATAACTATGAGTCTACTTTCTAGAAAAACAAACAGTGTGCAATTATGAGTTTCATAGAAGAAGTTATGCTCATTATACCACGAGATGTCTGTGTTGATAGGCCACAGATTCAGCGTGACTTAATGGGACCCTTGACACCAATACAGAGTGAATTATGGTCCACACCATATACCCCTGGGAATATCTTGAATTCTAGTTTCCAACCCAATAAACAATTTGTGAAAAGGAGTTTTCTATAAAAAGTTATGACCATTTTAGTGAGAATGGGTTAAACCTGAAAAAAGGCATCCAGATGGATCCGCCCCATACCAAATAAATCCACACTTAGCAGATTGATCCATCACTATCTGGATCAATCCAGACCCACATAGTTTTACAAAAAAAATTCATAAACATTTCGGATCGATCTGGCACCCATGCGGATTGATCCAACTATTGGGGGATCGATCCGATACCCTCCGGATTGATCCAAATAAACCAGTTTGCATTGTTTTAAATCCAAATTGATATTTATTCATTTTGGGGAGTGTGGGACCCTCCCAACTTGACCCAAAACCCTATAAATAAGATTAAAAAAACCCTAATGACCTCATTTATACTAAAAGGGAAAGAGTTAGAAAGGTTTGGAGGATTTGGGAGCTAAGTGAGGGAATTCTTCCCTAATTGGGTAAGTTCCACTCCTAACTTTAAAAATCTTGTTAGAATGGATAGTTTTTTTCTTCAATCTTCTAGTTCTACTTGATTGATGTTATATCCACATCATTCTACAGAGAATAGGGTAAGAGGGAAGGAGGTGTTGGAGGACCTTGGAGCATAGACAAAGACAAAGCCTAAGATAATGAGTTTACATACATGATGTGCTACTCACTTTGTTTCTTCATGGTTATTCATCTATTTAGCTGATATTCTAATTTTTCCTCAATTAATTATTAATCTATGGAGTTTTGATGAGTTTACATACTTGGTGTTCTACCATTTTGTTCTCCTACAAATTTTTTCATGGTTATCCCTTATTTTGATTAGTATTTTGATTTCTACATCACTTGATGGTGAAGTCTTTTAAGCTTTGCAAGATCTCATCACTTGATTTGCAAATCAATGAGATTATGTGAGTTTTCATACATGGTGTACTACTCTTTTGGATTCTTGTGCTTTTATTCATCAGTATTCTTTATTTTGGATGAAATCTCAGTTCTTTATCTCTTGATTTATTTCATCTATGAAGTTTGAAAAGTTTTCATCACTTGATGTATAGATTTATGAGATTTTGAGTAAGTTTTCATACAAGATGTGCTACTCGCTTTGATTTCCTACCATTTTCTTCATGGCTATTCTTCAATCTGATTTGTGTTTTAGTTTCTTCACCATTTGATTGTTAAATCTAAGAAGTTTGGTAAGTTCTCATCACTTGATTTGAAGATCTATGAGATTTTAGTGAGTTTACATACTTGGTGTTCTACTCCTTCATTCTCCTACAAATTTCTTCATGATTATCCCTTGTTTTGATTAGTATTTTAATTTCTATATCATTTTATTATCAAGTCCACAAAGTTTGGTAAGTTTTGTTAAGTCATTATGTAATTTGTCAATTTCATTCCAAGTCTAGGTGGTAAGCTATGAATGTTATGTATAATGAGTGAGC
>JAOXJP010167063.1:0-12760 GCA_025762735.1 Platanus orientalis
GGGTTATCTCTTTCCTTTCGGGAGTGACCCAACTATGTCTATTCCCCATTGTACAAATGGTCAGGGGCTAGGAATCAATGTGAGTTCTTCTATAGGTTGGCAAGGCTTATTTACGAACCTCTGGCATCGGTCACATTTCTGGGTGAAACATGCTAAGTCGGATCGCATGGTTGGTCAGTAATAGCCAGCTCTGACGAGTTGATGGACCATCGATCTGCCCCCCGAGTGGTTTTCACATATTCCCTCGTGAATCTCCATCATTGCTAGTTCTAACTCGGTCGAGCTCAAGCACCTCAGGTAAGGCATTGTGAGGCTCCTTTTGTACATGACTCTGTCTAGTAACATGTACTACAAGACTCTTAATTTGAGCCTCCTAGCTTCTGTGTGATCATTAGGCAACTTGCCTTCTTTCAGGAACACCCTAATTGTGTCAATTCATGTCGGTTCCTCTTCCATGACCCCAACGGGTATGGCTTTAAAGATAACAATGCTTGTTGTTGGTAGATATTCAATCATTGCTTCCTTGTCATCCTTGAGGGCTGAGGCTGTCGGGCCAACTAGTCGGCCTGGTTGTTCTACTCCCGTGAACATGCTCGATGATGAACACATCAAACGTGGTCATCAATGCTTGTGTCACATGCAAGTATTCTAGCATCCTCTCCTCCCTTACCTCATATTCTTCAAGGACTTGGTCCACTATTAGCTTGGAATCGCTCTTGACCCTTATCCTTCTGGCTTCGAGCTTGTGGACTATCTTAAGCCTATTGACCAGTGCTTCATATTCTGCCTCATTATTGGTTGCTTTGAACCTGGATCTGATGGCATATTCCAATTCTTCGCTTCCTAGAGAGGTTATTCTAATCCTGACCCCACTAGCATAGCTTATTGAGGACCCGTCAACATTCAGTAGCCAGCCATCACCCTCAACAAGAGTTGTTTCCTCTGATTTCTTGGCATCAACGGATGGAGTTAACTCGGCTACGAAGTTGGCTACAACTTGGCCCTTCACTACCTTCCTCTGCTTATATTCGATGTCAAATTCTCTTAACTTGACCACCCATTTTATTAGTCTACCTGAGGTGTTTGGTTATTGTAGAGCATACTTTAGGGGTTGGTCTGTGAGCACTATGATCGCATGAGCTTGGAAATACAGGTGTAGCTTTCTTGCTATGGTTACTACTACGAAGGCTACCTTTTTTATCTTTGGATAATTCTTCTTACCCCCGGTTAAGGCCCTGCTTACATAGTACATGGGGCACTACTTGCTTCCTTCTTCTTTTATCAAAACTGAACTCACAGTCGAATCCGAGACAACGACATATAGAAGTAAGGAGTCATTGGGCTTGGTTCTACATAATAGAGGCAAACTTCCCAGATGTTCCTTGAGTTTTTGAAACACTTATTCGCACTCCGTTGTCCACTCAAAGGCTTTTCTTAGGAGCCATAAGAAAGGAAGGCACTTATCAATTGATCGGGATATAAACCGGTTCAGAGCTGCTACTCTCCCCACTAGTTTCTAGACCTCTTTGGTGTTTCAAGGGGGTTCCATCTGCAAGATGGCTTCTACCTTCTTGGGATTCATGTCAATCCCCCTTTGTGACACCAAAAGCCTAAGATTTTCCCGCCGATACTCCAAAGGTGCATTTCTTGGGATTCAGCTTCATATTGAACTTGCTTAGTGTGCCAAAGGTTTCTTCAAGGTCTCTAAAGTGGAAATTTGCCTTCAAGCTCTTGACTAGCATGTCATTAACGTATACCTCCATATTTCTCCCTATCTGGTTTCTGAATATGGCATTGACCAGCCTCTAGTAAGTGGTTCCTGCATTCTTCAGGCCAAAGGGCATTACCTGATAGCAGTATAATCCTCTATCTATGATGAATGAAGTTTTTTCTTGATTGGGTCTGAACATCTGAATCTGATTGTACCCCAAGAAGGCGTCCATGAAGCTGAGTAATTCATGTCTGGAGGTGGAATCCACTAGAGTGTTTATTTTGGGTAAAGGGAAACTGTCCTTCGGGTAGACTTTATTTAGATTTGTAAAGTCGACACACACTCGCCATTTTCCATTTGCTTTCTTGACCAACACCACGTTTGATAGCCATTTCAGGTAGTGGGCTTCTTGTATGAACTCAACATCTAAGAGTGTATACTTCCTCTACAACTGCCTCATTTCTATCTACCATGAAGTTTCTCCTCTTCTATCTTACTGGTTTTGCAACCTTGTAGATGTTTAATGTGAACCATCACCTTGGGGTCAATACTGGGCATGTCTTTGTGGGTCTAGGCGAAGACGTCTCGGTGTCGAGATAAGAGTTCAACTAGCCTCTTACTTTGGTTACGATTTAGGAGGCTTCCAATTCGAAACTTTTGGTCGGGTGTTCGACTATCTAATGGAACTTCCAGGAGATCTTCCACTGGCTCAATAGTCGGGTTAATTTTCTTCTTTTTTCCTCCACCATCATTGCTTCTTTCGATGATTTGTCTGAGAGAAAGGAACTATAGCATTCCCTTGCCATGGTCTAGTCACCCTTGACTTCCCCGACCCCATGTTTCGTAGGAAATTTCATCATTAGGTGGTAGGTTGAGGTTACTGCTTTCATCTTATTCAAGGAAGGTCTTCTTAGTATTGCGTTGTAGGCTGATGGGTAATTGACTACCAGAAAAGTCACCTCCTTAGTCATTTGTTGTACCCCGAGCCCGACGGTGACAGACAGGGCTATAGAGCCTAATGGAAAGATTTTGTCATGTGAAGCCTACAAGAGGCGCCTGTCCTTCAGGATTTTCATCTGCTTGAAAGCTGATAGGTACAGAATGTCCACATAACTACTATTGTCTATCAATACTCTCCAGGTCTTGTGCCTAACAATCATGATTGTTACCACCAAGGTATCATCATGTGGGTGTTATAGTCATACAGAGTCCTCTTTCGAGAATGTGATTAAGGGATCGGATCTTTGAGCCAGCTTCAACGGCCTTCCAGTCGTATAGACATCCTTCCCCTCCGCATGCTTGGATTTTCGTAAATGGGCCTTCCTTGCTGATGCAAACTCTCCTCCTCTCGTGGACCCTCCCGTTATTACTCTGATTTCCCCTAGGGATGGGATCCCTTCTTTTTCCTTCTTGGTGGGTTGTCTGGGCGTCTCCCTAGCCTCGTCTATTTTTTTACCTATCTCGAATCTCCTCAGCCTTCCTCGTTGTATTAGCTCCTCAATCTATTCTTTTA
The DNA here is from genome assembly GCA_025762735.1 of Platanus orientalis. NCBI lineage: Eukaryota > Viridiplantae > Streptophyta > Magnoliopsida > Proteales > Platanaceae > Platanus > Platanus orientalis. The sequence continues at coordinate 3,225 of JAOXJP010167063.1, forward strand.
GGTCAAAATAGTCATTTGTGTCATGACCATGGTCTCTATGAAAATGGCAGTATTTTCCTCTCACCCTCCACGCTAGAGGGGCCTTTAGCTTCTTTGGTCACTTGAGGACTGGGTTGTCTCTGATCTACATTAGAACACGCTCTAGGATTATGTTTAGAGGGGTGTACTTGGGGAACTAAGACTTGAGATTCCCTATCTTTGGCTCGAATGGACGAGGCTGATCGCCTTACCCCTAGCTTTGAGTGGGTCTGCCTATCCCGTATATTTTACTCCTTTTCTTTGATTCTCCTCCACTCCTTCACGTAGACATTGCCTCTTTTGCATTCATATGTTTCTATGTTTTCATCATCAACTCTTTGAGGGTGTTTGGTGAAGACTTTGACAGGGAGAATAGAAACCTGGATGGCTACAATCCCCCCATTAATGTGGTTAGTATCACCTTATCATTGGTGTCGTCCACCTGTAGGGCCTCCTTACTGAACCGAGTAATGTACTTCCTTAGAGATTCATCTCGCTCCTGTTTTATGTTTTAAAGGTAGGTCACAGGCTTTCGACAACTCCAAGTGCTTATGAAATGGTTAATAAACCGCTTGCTGAGGTCAAGGAAGCTGTCAATGAACCTTGGTTTTAGCTTCCCAAATCATGCATGGGTGAGGCCTTTGAAGGTCAAAGGGAAGGCTTAACACATGATTTCATCTGGGAGAGCCTAGAGGTGCATCAATGTCTTGTATGTCTCTAGGTGGTTGAGGGGGTCTTTTGTCCCTTCGAATGCTTCTATCTAGGGGGTGCAAAATTTGTGTGGCAGCAGGCAGTTCATCACTCAGACCAAGAAGGAAAGTTTCATCCTTTTGACCATGTCCTCGACAGTGGATGGCTCCTTCCCCTTCATTGTCTGCAAGACATCCTTCAATTGGTTTTGCACTTCTTTGAGTCGCTCATCCATTAATGTATTTCTTAGACCACCACCCCTTTACTTGACTCCGATGGAGGCGTTCTTCATCTCGTTGCCTCTCGGACTGATGGGATTCTATCTCTCCTATTTGTTCTCCATTCTTGCTACCTAACGGGGTGGGGTCTTCACCGTGCAACTCTTTGTGAGTCCCTCTTTCTTCTCGGTTGAGGAACCTTTGTAGAAGTTGTCGATTTTCCTGAGCAATCTCCTCTACAACCTTTGTGAGGTCCTACACCCATCGCTCTAGATCAAGCCCACCAACTTTATCCTCAGTCTGATTGGTCTGATCGTGATGAATTGTAGCGTTCCTCTGGTTATTTCTTTATGCATCCATGGATCTAGTCTCTACCATGCACCAACCTTTACAGAAGTTACCGGTTTTGCTAAGTAATCTCTGCTACAAACTTTGTGAGGTCCTACACCCGTCGCTCTAGATCAAGCCCACCACCTTCCTCCTCAGTTTGATTAGTCTACTCATGATGTGCAATAGCGTTCCTCTAGTTATTCCTTTGTGCGTCCATGGACCTAGTCTTTACCATCCACCCTTAGTTTGAATGAGTTGTTTTAACCACGTTTCCCATAGACGATGCCAACTGATGATGCCCAAGCCTAACGATTGGACTTCAACCAGATGGGTGTAGGGCTTCCAATGATCCTGTGGACCTGTGAAGAAAGAAGTAGGAATGGTGACAGCCGGTTGCCGGTGGGGAGCACTTCGACGATCAAGTTAGGGACCTTAGAGAGAGGGGAAAATAATATGCAACAATGAGGAAGTATTGCTCATACCTTTCATCGTTGCAACTGGCATTATTTATAGTTTTCAACCCTTACATTGTTCCTGGATTCATAGCTTAACATCCTTGTGCTAAGGCAGTGACACCGGGCGTGATCGTTGGAATCGTAACAGTCAGTGATGACTGGATATGAGTTGGCTTCTCTGCCAATACAAGGGATATTATCTATTTCCTTGTTTGGAATGACTGACACATGACATCCTTCCTTATATGAAGGTCCAGGGAGGTCGGTCTGAATGTTTAGGCTAGAGGATCTCAGTGGTTTCAAGAAATACATTTTTGGAGAGTCTTGGTAGCTCTAGGAGAAGTCGACTCGATCATCTTAGGAGATTTGTCCCTGAGGGTCTTGGTAGCATTGGGAGAAGTCAACCCAGTCCTCTTAACAGATACGTCCCTAAGGGTCTTGGTAGCTTCAGGAGAAGTTGACTCGGTCCCCTTGGGGTGTGCATCCTTGGGGGTCTTGGTGGCTTTGGGGGATGTAAACTCAGGTGCTCCATATGATTAGGGAGTCTCGGGGTTGGTTGTGAAAGGGCTTAGGGTTTCATCCTGACTGAGGATCCCATTAGTGGGCTAGTTTTGGTCCCATCAGATATCATTCACCATGGTATGATGGATCTCTAATATTCCTCGTCTAAGGATGAATCTAAGCTGTTTCGGTATTAACTCTTTAAGAGTAACTAGTACCCATGGTGTTTGCTCTAGTAAGTTGATTGGATGCATAGTGGCTTTGAACTTTTTAGCCTTGGCCTTTTTAGGCTTCTTCTTGATGACCCCTTTCAATTTATGGGGGCACTTCTTAGTCCTTTTGGTCATGTGGCTTCGTGTTACTGATTTAGGGGTTTGGGAACATTTTTTGGACTGAAGGCATCATTTACGAGAAGCCTTGTTCCCGAAGACAGTCCACTCATCATCGTCTCTTGAGTCCTCCTTAATTTATTCATCTTGTAGTGCATGTGTCTCTTGATCGTCGCTCTCATTAGTTATGAAGATAGAGTTTGTAGTCTTGGGCTTCTCAACTTCAACATCAAGGATATCCTCCCCCTTATCTATCAAGGCCTACAATTTGTCTTAAAAGATGTAGTAGTCTTTAATGTTGTAGTTAAGTAGATGATGTCACTTGAAATACTTAGGATCAATGACCTTTTTAGCTTTGTTAGGTTGTTTGAGCTCTGGGATTGTAATGTTTATGATTTCTATAGTCTGATGGAAAAGACTTCTTATCTCATGTTCTAAAAAGGTATATGTCCTCTCATGTCTTTCCTTCATCAAGAGCCTCTTGGTAGTTGTCTTTTCCTATGGTGCCTTCTACCTTTTTCTAGTAGTGAGTCTAGTTGGTTTTTTCTTAGTCCAAAATACAATGGCCTTTGCTTTATTAACTGTTGATCTTCTCCATCTTTCCCTCATATTCTTTATGATCTTCTTTTTAAGATTGTGGTTGGTTGTCAAAACCTTAGAAATTATGGGGTGTAAGGCTTGTGGAGAGCTCATATCATAAGTTATTCAGGCACATACAAATGAGTTTCTATGAGATGAAATTTTGTTGGTAGGATTATGTAAGATTCCTTCATCTGTTGATGTAGTTTGCCACCAGTTCTCCATCCCTTTGTTCCTATTTGAGTAGTTCTATGATGCCAATAGTCCTATGTGCATTCTAGAATTGGTTGATGAATTCCCACTTCATGGTGTTCCAATCTAGAATTGAGGCATCTCATAGGTTGGAATACCAACCGAATGTCGCTTCATCAAGTGATTGCATAAATAGTTTGAGAAATAGCTCACCTTGGTGCTATATGGGACCACATTTGGACTCAAATTGTGCAATGTGTTGTTTTGGGCCGGTTGAACTATTAAACATTCTAAACTATGGCTAGAAAAAACCTTGAGGGAATGGTACATCATAGACATAGGTGGGATATTCCTATGCTATCGTATGGGATTGATCTTTTTCCCTTTCCCTTGAATGATGTATCATCTTTTCCACTAGGGCCTCAAGGGAAGTCATTGTTAGTTGGTAAACTCCTAGAATAACCAAAGGCGGCTAAGCTACTAGAGGAGGTGACAAAGGTATTCCATACACATTTTGACATGGGACATATCGATACGAATCTCGTGTGTAGCCTTCCCTTCTATGTCCAGATGGCACATGACTTGGTGGAATAGAGGTGCTTCGGATATCTTTGTATGAGGGAGTTTCCCTTGATAGTATTCAGGCATTGCCCTTATAGAACTTGAAGGAATTTTCCCCATGCTTGCCTCTTGTATATAGGGTCTTGAAGGGCCTGTGTCTTGTCTAACTAATAGAGGGTCCTGCCCTTGCCTTGCTATGGTAAATGGTCTTACCCCCTGTTCCATTGATATGTTATGGTTGGTCAAGAAGAACACTTTATCGTTAAGGTTGACAATCTGAGTTATTTGTTCTGCTATGAGGCGATCCTACTCATTCATCTTTTGAATGAGCTCTTTTTGACTCAAATGTTCCTCCTCATGGTCATTAGGGCATTGATCTAAATCCTCTATAGTTGGAGAAGTTTTTCCCTATGACTCCTATGGCAAATGTAGTGGGTTTACCATTTGCTAATCCTCTAGAAGTCCATTAATAGTTATAGTTATTGCATTAATGGAAGCAGCTCCAGTAACTTCTACTACATTTTGAGGCAACATGGAAAATTCCCCTTCTCTGAAGAGAGGGTTGGGATTATCTCCCATGTGAAGTGTCCTTGACCTTGGCAATACTGGCCCTCTAAAGATTAGCGATTCTCTCATAGATCTCTCTGGAAACGTTTTGGCACTTTCCCAGGCTTGGCTCCTTGTCCTCATCCTGGCCTCATTTATGACTAAAGGTCGAGTGGTGAATGGAGCAAGGGTTTCTCTAGAGGGACCTCCCTTCTTATTTTTAGGCTTGGCACTTGTGGTCATCATTGTGATGTGAGCTAATTAATTTGGCATAAAGAGCCTTCCCTTTCCCACGTTGGTCATATAGCCTATTTTCCTTATTATGTGAGAAGGGAGAGATGGATCCCACCTTTGAGGATGGTCCCAAGATGGCTTGGCATGGTTGTAAATGTCCTAGTCTTAGCTTGGGTTCATGAGACTTTACATAGCTTAGCACTTCATCTCTAGGAAACATTCTTCCTTTTCCTACTGTTAATCACAAATAGGGGGTTTTGATACATGTCTAGTCTATGTTCCATGACTGAGGAGTTATTTACAACTAAAGAGTCATTCGTGATTGAGACATGATCCAAGATTGACATATCATTCACAATTGAAGTATGATCCATTACTAAGGGTCATTTGCGACTATGAAGGCTTTGTGTTTTTGTTTTAGTGTAGAAGAGCTCATATGACCACTCCCTTGGCCATTCCTTTAGTCTCATCCATGCATGTTCATAAGAGTTCAAACCTAGTTAGCAATATGGAGTTCTTGAATTGCACTTTAACCTCGGTTTGATGTTATTTCTAAAGGGCTCTAAGAGTCTTGGTGGTGAAGACCCCCTTCCTCTTTTCCTCTTGGAATTTCCTTTTTGCATTGGTCAACTTCTTCCTTCGAAGTTTATTTCTTTTAGGCCTTTTACTATTCTGATTTAGAATGTCCTTTAGGGGCATTTTGTCCCTTTCAGTATCCTTGTTTGGTGACTAGAACTCATCAGTCACAATTGTCTTTTTAAATAACCACAACTTAGTTTTCTTAGTTGCAGATGATTATTCACAATTTACTTCATTAAATCACTACTATAGTTTTTCAGTCACGGATAAGTCATTCTTAGCATTTCTTCAATCTTTCCAAGTGCCATTCTTTGGGATTTTGGCTCAAGTTTGATGACCAATATTACTCGGGGTGATGGTGCTTCTTGCTGTAGGCTTTTTCAAAAGTTTAAGAAGCATATGCCTGTGGTTTATAACTGTGAGGGAAGAAAAGAGTGTGACACTTCTAAGGACATTTGGCTCATCAATAGTAACTGCACTAGCCTCAAAGGGCATGGGTAGCACTTATATCAGGATTGAAGAGGAAAGGCCATTCACCCTGAACGGAGGGGGTGTGTCACCTCAGTCTTATGTGGTTGTGAAGGCAAGGCTGATCTTCATAGGGGGCACACCAGAACAATTAAGGTAGTGATGAGACCACATGATCCCAAGTTCATGGTCTCATGATGAGGTCAACAATAGTATCTCATAGGGTGTAAGAGAGGTGCTCCCATGGTTGCACACTTGCTATTGGGAATCCTGTAAATGATAAGATGCCCAATGGTAGAATGGAACAAGTGCAAAGATGAGGAGAGAGAAATCCCATCAGGCGTGCCAGAACTTTTTAACACAAAATTTTGTTAACTTAAGGTTGAAACGTTGATGTGAAAATTATTCATCTTTAAAGGCTGATTTATTATTTTGTGTGGTGGGGACTTTCACTCAAAACCTTACTTATAAGGGTTGTTAATTATTGCAGCCATCGTTATAGCAACAAACCTCTGACTTACTCTTAAACCAAGCTGATATGCTTAAAATAAAGAAGAGAATGAGACTTCTCATTAAATATATATGTTGGCTGCAAATTGTAGCCATTGTTACATCCATAGTAATCTTTGCTATAAAAATGTATTACAAGTCACTTTAAAACTTACCTAGCCGTGGCTATTCCATTGTCCTTAAGCTTGTGGTATCTTGAATGAAGTGGAGAAGCATGAATGTGAGAAAGCTTGAAGCTTGAAAATAGGTGGGTTCTTGGGTGCCAAATGTTCAAAGTTTTCTTGAGAAGTTTGAGTGCTCGCAAGCAAGAGAGAAGAAGAGTATGTTGAAAAGCCTACTAAACGTGCGGAGAGTTGGGATTTTATAGAGTGAATGGTGATTGGATTTAGACTCCTAGGACTCCAATCATTGCTTGTCAGTTGTCTAAAATTTAGGAACTTATGATTTAAGACTCCTTATTTTCTAGAAAACTTGTTGATGTGGCTGTTTGTGTATCACTCTCCCAATTTAATGTGAAGTCAATGGCTGAAACTCCTTGTCCTTGAAAGAATGCTTTGTTGCTCTTATCTGATCCCTTGATTATAGAATTTGATGAAACATTGTAGACTTATTGTAATTAGAATCCTTGTTGAAGTAATGATGTGCTCTTTCAAAGACTTATACACAATGGAGAAGTTATGCATGCATTGGGCTTTCTCATTGGTCTTCTGGATGTTCAAGGAGTCTAAAAACACCTTGGTCACATTCCTCATTATTTAAATATCATTTTATATCAAATTTGGATTTCATCCTTTATCAGTCACGATTGGACTATGTTAGTCATGATTGGTTAATCAGGATTGAGACAAGTTAGTCACAACTAGCTCATGTTTTGTCACGCTTGGAGGGTACTTTGGTAAATTTTCTTTAGTCATAAATTTTAGGTCAACAATGGTCATGCATTAATTTTGAAGATTAATCTTAAATTAACTGTATTAAGTACAATGATAGGAAGGCTGGCATGTAAGAAAAGTATATATATATACACACACACACACACACACACACACATGTTCATATTCTAGAAAGATAGAATGCCATGGCCTCTCAAAGGGATAAGTCAAGGTTCCAAAGCCTCGGGCAGAAACATGCAACCGGTGGTAGGGTGGGGTCACCCATGCAGCAGTGGGTCCAAGCGGTCCTACCTAAAAAAATGCAAGACAAGAATTTACTAGAGGAGCTTGGATCCTCTACTACTTAAGTAGTAAGGATATCCCTTTTACCATTTTATCACAAGGGTACTTTTGTAAATTTATTAAAAGGCTCTATTAGACAGGGTGTAGTGAGATATCAACCTTACTTTTTGAGCTGCAATTGATAAGAGAAAACATGTGTTATACATTATCACCTTAATATAATCTAATAAGACTATAAGAGGTAAAAAATACAATTGAATGTTGTTTAATATTTACTTATATTGCCCTTAATTTTATTTTCTATTAACAACTTAGCTATTACTATTATCATCAACAAGTAACTACACGTATGAGCTCTCATAACTTACCTTCTAAAACATAATAACATCTAATAGTTTAAAAAAATAGGATCTGACATTTTTCCATAAGGAATAATTTGTCATCTTTAATTTCTAATATGCTATAAAACCCCTAGAAACTTAATGAGGATATTAGAACGTCCAATATGTTTTTTTTTTCTTTTCTTAAATAGAAAATTGCCCACTATTCATATGACTTTACCATGAAAAGGTTGGTTTGTTTAACAGTAAAATTTGTTTTGCTAGTATTGCATATTATTAATAAAGCTTTTATTTTATTAAGTAAAAGGTTACATTTCTCTACTTGTTAGAAGATTTTCTTTATTTTCTTATATGTAGATTATTACATATGAAAGATATTTTTTTTCTTTTAGTACATCCAAAATTTTACTTTACTGTCTATTTCTTTGAATATATAAATTTTTTTCTTGTAGGAATGTAACATATTTTAAGTTTTCCTACTATTAACAATCTTCAATGAGATATATAACTTTTAAAATAAATGTTAGAAACTCTAACCATTACTATTATAAAATTTTCAAAATATTCTCAAAATTAATAAACTCTAACATTTAATACAAACATGTTCCCCAATAGTATAAAATTTAAGTTATTAGAATGTTGTGTATATGGTAACATCAATCACCGGGTAAGAGTTGGTAATAGCACTTTCTTCTATGAAAAAGATAGTGACTTTGAATATCACATATTTTTGGTAAGGCCATTCAGGCCCACACTTGAGCCTGGCAAACATCAACATTCAACACAATTATTTGTTGAATGCTGCCAATGAGTCTTGAACCCATGCTTCTCTCCTGGCAAGGTGATGTTACTTCCATTTCTCCCGGAGACATAGTGGTGACCTTTTTTTTTTTTTTTTTTTTTGCTGCGTTATCGGTTGATGAAACTAGTTGTATCAGTGTATCCTTGATGTGTTGAGTTGAGATCCTTTATTTCTACCCAAGAAAGGAAAAAAAAAATGAATAATTGTAACATTAACTAGTTCTGACAACCTTAGGAAAGAAAACCAATCTAACCAATAATATAATATGGAACTAAAATTAGAAATGAGTATAATGGAATTTAGTATCAGATGGATAAAAGAGAATGGATTGTGTATCATATGTTATAAAATTTTAATAAATGTATCTACTAGTGAACATATTAAATCAAGTAGAGGACTTAGACAAGGAGGCTGTTGGCAGGAAAATGGCATGCCAGTGACATGTGGGCACAAAATCCAGGTTTTCCTACAACCCTATTGCCAAAGAAAACTGTTTGATCGAAGAAAAAGGACTTCAGTCAGTTGTCTAGCCACGAGAATAAAATCAGGCAATTTGTGAACAGTATGTTTGTCCTTCAAATGGGCTCTTTCTGCCTTATGAATAATGTCTTTACCACAATTTCAACTATGATAACAATAATATAGTGCAAGAAATCATACTAAACTTGAATGAACTTAAACTAATAAATGAAATAATCACTTACTGAGCTTATAAAGCTTTCCAAAACAAGATTACAAAGCATGTACTATAATTGAAACAAAAATAACAACTTGAATTTGCAAGAAAAAGGAGGAAGCATGATTTAGGATAATCCCAATGCGGGTAGGTTGATTTGATTTGATCGAATGATTAAGTATCTTGGATGATATCCCCTTTATTTCATCATCTTCCTCTTTTATAGACTCTTTTTGGGTAGCTAATGCCATGTTCTCTGATAATAGCTTAAAATTGTAGTATTGTCATAGTTTGAGTAGGCATTATCACATCTATTTTGCATTTATTTATGC
>JAOXJP010167074.1:0-12760 GCA_025762735.1 Platanus orientalis
TTGAGCATCCAATCATATGGAGTTATTCTCCTCATTGAGGTGAATATAAACCCATATGGACCCACCTTAAAATACATTTGGGTCCCACTTTTATTTTAGCTCAAACACAACCACCCGATCAGATTTTACACAAAAATCTGGGTACACAAATTTTGGTGTGTTTTTCAAAACCGTTTCCAACAAAAGAGGGATAAGCTGATCAGTTTGATTTTGATACAGGTGATCTACCTCCAGCCCTCTCGTCGCGAAATATATATTTCTCTGTAATAAATTAATATCCAGGATTTGCAAGCCCGATTGCATTAACCAACATGAACAGAACACAGTCAAATTAAAACAAATACTATGTCATGCTTTAAGATGGTAACCATACTTTCTTGATTGCTGGATTCTTTTCATAGTTTTGCAAACTATTGTTCCATATACTTGTTGTTCCTTCATTACGTACAATAAAAACTGGCCACAACTAAAGAATCGATTTCCTTGGCTTCTCTGTGTCCTTTTTAAAACAAATTCTTAGTTGATCTTAAGTTCTTGTCAAAAGAAAAATCTGGAGGGATGAGATCACAAACTGAAAAGTTTAACATCATATATGAGCAGGGGATTAATTACTGAACCCAAACTAAGCTCAGTATATGGAAGAAGGAATATGTCTATAAACTCACTGAATCAAACTTTATAAAAGAATGTAACTAACACATTGTTGAGCTAAAATTCAACACAACAGGAGCAAAAGAAATGATTTTTTTTTATTATAAAGAAAACCTTTGAACAAATGGTAAATTTATGAATAGATTAGGTCAAAACTCAACCCAATATATAAAAGAAAGTAGCCAAAACTCAGCACAATAAATGACATGAGAGGTAAGTGATATGCTATTAATGCTGACATTTAATACTACATATGGGCAACCATTGCATCATTGAATCAAGGTTCAAGACTTGTGCATGTGAGCCAAGGGATAAACTTAGCATATCATTACACCAAAATCTAGCAACATATATATATATATATATATATATATATAAATGAAAGACTCAAGACCTTTGTTAAATCTAAGTTTATCTCAGTCCATGAATTAAAGAATACAACTACACCATATTAAATTGAAATCCAGCACAAATAACAGAATATATCTATAAGTCAGCTCAACCATAATCTACTTTAGTTCAATAAAAATGAAGTACTAATATGCTGTTAGATTAGAACTTAGTATAGTAAAACATGACTCCAAAAATCAGCCCACTAATAATAAAATAATGCATTGCTAACATTTAGTTCTGCACTATTTAGCTATTTAGGAACAGAAGATGCAATCCTAAAATTCCTCAAAGGGGGGATCATAACTTAATATAGTAAAACATGACTTAAAATTCAACCCACTAATAATAAAAAAATGCATTGCTAACATTTTTTGTTTACCTGACGATTGTTGTACAAGCTGTATACTGAATTATTTTTTTTAACTAATACTGAAGAAGGCTTAAGGTATTTTAGAGTACCTTTCTTTGTAACACACATTAATCAGTCTCCTCCTTACTTTTGGGCAGCTGGGTTGAATCTAATACTGAGGCATTTGAAGCTAGCTCATATGGAGTTAATATTTTTTTGGGGATTTTTCTTCCTAAAGTTCAGGGGTTTTTCATGGTTTCTTCCCCTCTTTTTCAAAGGGTTTGGGTTGGATTTATAGAGAAGCCTTAAGATCACAGGGGGGGTTTGAGTGTTTGCAGAGTTTGGAGTGTCTGGGGTTGGCAAGAGTTAGGGTTTGGCCGGCAGGGAGTCAGAGGCATGGAGGTTTTCATGCACAGAGAGGATTTAGGGTCGTATGCACTAACCTAGGTTAGAAAAGGGGGTAGAAAGCAAAGAAAGAGAGAGGGATAACGTGTGGGATCGAAGAAAGAGGCGGAAGGAGAGAGGGGTGAGAGAAATTTGGGAGAGGGAGAGAGAAATCGGAAGAGGGGAAGAGGGAGAGCGCAGAAGAGAGAGAAAGAGAGTGAATCAGGGAGAGAGAAAGGAGGGCATAGAAGAGAAAGAAAAAAGGTGGGAGGAGAGAGAGAGAGAGCGGGTGTAGAGGAGAGGGAGTGGGGCGGAAGAAAGAGAGATGGGGAGAGAGGGGGTGTGAGCAGAAGAGAGAGAGAGAAAGAGAGGGCGAGTGTCTGGGAGAGAGAGAGGGGGTGGTTGGAGAGAGAGAGGGCGGAAGGAGAGAGCGGGGAGAGAAAGAGAGGAGAGGGAGTGGGGGAGAGAGAAAGGAGAGGGGGATGGTTACCTGATCTCCTCTCTTGCGCAGGGGGCGGCTAGGAAGAGAAAAAAAGAAAAAAGAGGAAAAAGAAAAGGAAAGGAAGAAGAAGAAAAAGAAAAAGAAAAAGAAAAAGAGAAAAGAAAAGGAAAAGAAAAAGAGAAAAAAAGAAAAAAAAAAGAAAAAAAGAAAGAAAGAACGAAAAGAAAAGAAAAGAAAGGAAAAGAAAAGAAAAGAAAAGAAAGGAAAAAATAAATAATAATAATAATAAATAAAATAAATAAAATAAATAGAGGGGAGCTACAATGTGTCCCTCTGCGTCCCCATATACAAAATAAAAACAAAAACAAAAAAAGATGATAAAGGGACATTGGGTTGATTTGATCGATCATAATTGGCTGAATTATGAAAAAAGGCTAGGGATTGCTCTGCCTGTCTGTTGACTCGAAGAGAAGCGCCGAAACTGGGAGTTGCACCAAAACCAGGTGCTTATAGTGTCATATAGTGCTTGGCACAAGAGGGTTGCCAGGAGTTTTTTTGCAAGAGAAAATCCATTTTTGTAATTGTAATAGTTTATTAGTGTTCTATTGGTTGAGTTAGTTAATATTCTGATACCGTTACTTGAGTTAGTTAATAATTTGTTATGAGTTAATTTTGTGAGTCCAGTATGATGTGTATTCTTTGTAATGATGTGGACTCTTTCTAGATTGTTCTTCTCTATCTATAAATACAATTACATAGTTTTGGTTTGAGTTTCTTTCTTCATTTTAATTGTTTTCATGGTATCAGAAGTCTTGGGACCATGCTTGATTTGTTTTGAGGCCGCTAGCTCTAGGCTAGGTATAGGCTTCTCTAGAAGGTTGCGGGTTGGGGAAGAAAGGGGAGTGGAGGCCCCGTTTAAATCTTTGTTCCAACAAAATACAACTTTTCCTCGTTCCCAACTCCTTTAAAGGTTGCTAATCTTCTTTCGATCTTGTCCTTTGCTCTGTTTTAGATTTCTATTTTTGAGCTCCAATGGCTACTTTCTTCCCACTTCAATCATTCATCACCAACATCACCTCTCTTCTTATTGTTAAACTTGATGGTAGTAATTATCTATTTTGGAGAACTTAGGCTCATTAGATTGTTCCTCTCATCAATGGCTACTCTTGGGTTAGCAAACTTCTCAATTGCATAATTGCTACTATTTTTTAATTGGTATTGCCGCATGTTCTTCATCTGGATCAGGCTCAAGAGGCTTGGCTTACATTGGATTGGCGTTACATGTCTATGTCTAGATTTAACATCCTGCAGCTAAAACTAAAATTCAGAATGCGAAAAAGGGTTCTCAGCCCATGAAGGATTACTTACGACAAATCAAATCCTTTTATGACATAATTGCAGATATCTCGTCACCACTTGACGAAGAAGATATAGTTTCGCATACTCTCAATGGTCTCTCATCCAAATATAATGCCTTAAAGACCGTGATTCACACTTGTAAGTGGTTTATTTCACTTGAAGAACTGTAGAGTCTTTTTCATGTTGATGAAGAATCTTTTGATTTGCCTGAATCCGAAGTCTCTACTACTATGCCTTCCTCTTGAATGGTCGTGTTAGCTTTTTTTGGACGTGTTCAAGGATGTGGCCGTAATCAAGGAACTAATTCATTCAAACCAATCATTATTTGCTAGATTTGTGATAAATCAAATCACATAGCATCTAATTGTTTTCATTGACTTGATCTTGGCTTCCATGTGTAACACCAAATTTCGTTGCCTCAAAGGAACTTGAAAGTCATGTTCAAATTACCCATCTCAAGGTTGGTTTATTGTTTTATATGGTGAGGACTATCACTCCAAGTCTCTTTAAAGGACTTGTTAATTACTGTTGCATTTTACGGCAACACACCTCTAATTAACTTGTCATTATAACCCAAATTGTAAATCAAGCAAAACATGCATGAAACTAAAAGAAAGCATAAATAAGATGGAGAATTGACTTTTCATTAACTTCACAACTTTACATAGGCTGCGACAACAACCATTGCACCTCACTGAACTCAAACTTTTACAACCAATTTTACCTAGCCATGGATCTTAATCCTTGAGCTTGAACTCCATTATTGTCTTCTTTGAAAGTTTGCAGAGGCGTACCACCGTCTTGGAAGAAAGGAAAGTTGTGGGATGTGATGCTTGAACGTGAAAGAGTGTTAAAAGCTATGAAAAGTATGAAAAGTACCCCATAATGTGTATAGAGGGGTATTTATAGAGTGCCTGACGACTAGACTTTGACTCCTCATTGTATTCCAAGTCACTGCACATTTGTAGCCTTGTTTAATGCATATATTTGAAGATTTGGCTAGTTTAACACTTTTTCCTTCTAGAAGATTAGTGGATGTGGCAGCTTGTGTATCCTTCATCCTAACTTGATGTAAATTCCACTACTGAGATTATACTCTTTATCCTTAAAAGATTGCACTGTTATGCTTATCTAATCCTTTACTTATAAGATTTGATGAGACATTGAAGACTTACTATTGACATAATCATTGTTAGAGTGGGATGTACTCTTTTATAGACCTGTGCACAAGTTGGACACTTCTACTAGTCGTTTGCGTATTTCCAAAACTACCCTTAATGACCAAGTGTCAAAATAACAAGATATGACAATTTTGGGTTTCTGGTTCGTTAGTCATGATTAACCTATTAGTTGCGATTGAACCTTATAAGGTCAAAAATAAGAGGCAACGACTGACCCACTCACGATTAAATTGTTTCAGTCATAAGCCCTAGGCTTCATTCGTGGGTAAAGGCATTTTTATAAATATGTTTGTCACACCCCGAATTCCGAACATAAAATCAGAGTCTCTAATTATAAATACATGTGGTGTCACGAATTTCGGAGTGTGGCATTGGGGGTTCTTCCTCTTCTTCTTAATTTTTCCCATATATAACCATGCATCCACATTAAACATCCTTAAATAACAATAACCATCACATCAGAAACTAACAACAATAATGATATCAATCTCAAGTGTAGTAGAAACATAACCAAATGTAACATACTAAACAATGTAACAAATTAATCTTATAATCTCCAACTATATCAAGTTCATAAATCTCCAACTAAACACCATCAAAATGGCCATCTATATTGGTCTGCAAATTACCCATATCTCATTAATTAGAAGTAACAAAGTCTACTGAACTGATAGTCAAAAGAGAATCCATATCTTAAGTACATGACATGTTGAAAATAAATGGAAATCAAAGATAGTAAAAGATTAGGTTCTCTCACCCCCAAGAATCTCTTCTCAAGACGAACCAGAAAAAGATACTCAAAGCAAACCTCCATCTGAAATGGTATTAAAACATGGGTATAAGTTATAAATCATGTGAGAGAACATATAAAATGTCCTACGTAGTAAATTGATCTATGAACGAATACAAATCAATAATCAATAGTCACATGTAGAGCATATGTAAATCGAGGCTAATCATAATAATCATCAAAGTCTCATAAGATATTCCCAACAAGTGAAAATCAACTCAAACAAGTGATCATAACTAAGACATGTAGTGTATAGCTCATAAAGGCAATATGCATGACGTGCAATGAAAACGCTTACTTTAAAGTACTTAACTATAAGTAAACTTTGGTACCTTTGGAATAGGTTGTCTTAGCTAATAGATTCCAAAACAAATGCATGATTAGAGGAACCCAACAAGGTCTTCAAACTCATATAACCCATGGAGGGTCTTCGCAACAAAATTCATTGAGTCAAATTAAAATCTCTCTGTCTCAAGCTACTCTAGTTGCAATAACTCATTTTTTCCCCTTATCCTAATTGGTACCATATGTGGACTCTGGTTCTAGCACCATGTTACCTCTGAATTGTCAAATCTTTCACTGTAATCTCCTTGTCTAGGATCAGCTAAAGTTTTTGTCGATAATGGCCAATCTCTGCCTCTTCACAACACGGGTAATGGTCTTCTTCACAACCCTTCTAAATCTTTAAAGCTACAAAATATTTTTCATGTCATTTCCATGTCTTTATAATTTCACTGGTTTATAAAAGATGATAACTATATTCTCTCATTCTATTTTGTTGGCTTTTTTTTTTTTTATCCAAGACAAGTCCACGAAGAGGATTCTTTATTCGAGGGCACATATGGGATCTATCCATTCTCTGGGTTTTTTCCCTCCGTTTCATCACATTCTCATGCTTTTATTAGTAGTACTACAGTTGCTCCAATATGGCACAATAGGCTGGGACGTTTATTTTGCCTAATTTTGAATACAAAAATTTCATTCTTTGCATTTAAATTTCAATGAACTATGATTTTCACTATAATGGTTGTGTTGTGGCCAAAATCCATTAGCTTCCATTTTCATAATCTAATAGACTAATACTATTAGTATTTTCCTCTTGAGCTTGTTCGTTCGGATGTCTAGGGTCCTTCCCCTACATTATCTTTGTGTGGTTATAGATACTATGTATTGTTAATTGATGACTTCTCTAAATTCACTTAGTTATATCCGTTAGTTAACAAATCGGAAGTAATTCATGTTTTTTAACATTTTAAAGCCTTTGTTGAAAACTTGTTTACTAGGGAAATTAAAATTCTTCGTAGTGATGGTGGTGACGAATATAACAACAAAGCCTTTCTCTTTTTGTCTTTCTTCCACTAGTATAACTATCAAATTTCTTGCCTTCATACTCCTAAATGGATTGGAGTGGCAGGACGAAAGCACCATCATATCATTGAAATTGTAATTGCTTTTTTAAGCATGGATTCAATGCCACATAGCTACTAGGTTGATGTTGTTTGTACAATGATCTTTCTTATCAATCGCCTAGCAACACTTGTTCTTCATCATCTCTCACCAAACAAAAAAATCTTTTGTAGTTCTCCTCACTATAATTTCTTTTGTATCTTTGGGTGTGCGTGTTATCATTGGCTTTGAGTTTATTTTTACATTAACTTGAAAATCATTATTGTATGTGTATGTTCTTGGGCTATTGTTCACACTCCAAAAGATATCGCTACCTTGATCTATCTTCATGTTGAGTTTATATCCCTCACCATGTTATATTTCAAGAATCCTTTTTTCCCTTTTCTTAAACATCTCCAATCATTCTGTCTGTACATGCTCCTCCTCTCGTGGGTCTCCATCCCATTTCTTGTATTCCATTTTGTAAACATTTCTCTCATCTTTCAACCATTTCTTCTCGACATGTTTCTAGCATTAAGCCATTAACCCACTTCACTATCTTATCCAGGTAATACTATTGTCCTCAAGTCCCTTATTTACAACACCCAATTCCATTCTTCCTTTTTTACCACCCTTGTCCTCAGGTCTCCTATTTCTAGGACATCATTTCATTCTCTTCATTCTTCATCTCATATTCCTATTACTACCCCAACTCTTCCTTTGGCTTCTTCTTCTTCTTCTTCTTCTTCTTCTCAGTTTTGTTATTGTTGTTGTTGCTGTTGCTGTTGCTCCTTCTATTTGGTCATCTCATCCAATGGCCACGTGACTCAAGGTAGGCATTAGTAAAACCAAACATCTCTTTTGTTTGTTCATTACCTCCTCCACTCCTCCTCTTATCATTAAACCCCACAACTTTACTGAGGCTGTGATTCTCAATGGCGTCATCCCATGTCCTCTTAATTCTAAACTTTCCTAAACCAGAACACTTGGACTTTGGTTTTACCTCCGTTGAATAAAAAAATCATTGGTTTTCACTAGATTTATAAGATTAAAAGTGTTGCTGATGGTTCTATTGTTTGCTACAAATCTTGGCTTGTCGCCAAAGGATATCATCAACAAGAGGGTCTAGATTACCATGAGATCTTTAGTCTCATGGTTAAACAAGCCATGATTCATATTGTTATTTCTATTATGCTGCACTTTAACTAGTCTGTACAACAACTTGATGTTCACAACGCTTTTCTTCATGGATCCATTTTTAAAGAGTTAGACATGTAGCAGCCTCAAGGATTTATATATTGATCCATAATTTCCAAACCATGTTTGGTGGTTGTGCAAAGAACTTTATGGTCTTAAACACACTTGGTGTTTGGTATGATGAGTATTCTCGGTTTGTAATCTTATGTGTAAAGCAGGATAACTCCTTGTTTGTGTGCTGGGATTCCAAATGCATCACTTTCATCCTAATTTATTTTGATGACATTTTAATCACTAGAAATGATGCTACTTATATTCAGTCTCTTGTGACAACATTTCACTTTAAATTTGATATGAAAAATCTAGGCAGATTACATTATTTTTCTTGGGATAGAAATCTAGCATGATGACTTTGGGATTTTCTTATGCCAAGAGAAATATGCCAAAGATATTTTGTGTCGCACATTTATGCACCCTTATAAGCCATATGCTTCTCCAATTCAGTCCAAGAAATTTTCAGATATCATCTTCTGTTATCCCACCTTATAACTGAGTGTTGTTGGTGCACTTCTATATCTTACAATTATTAGGCTGGATCTTGCATTTGTTGTCAATTTAATATGCCAATATGTGCATTCTCCTACGGTTTCACTTTCAAGCTATTAGAAGAATTCTTCAGTACCTGAAGGTCAATCTTGACTTTGGTTTGAGGTTTATACCTGGACTATTCTCTTTACATGCTTTCTTTGATGTTGATTGGGGCTAGCAGAGCTTTCTAGATCAATGGTCTACTAGTGATTACTACCTATTTCTTTGGACAAAATCTAATTCTTTGGAGTGATAAAAAGAAACCAATTGTTGCTCGTTCCTTTACTAAGTTTGAATATAGGTCTCTCATGTCAACCACAACTAAGATTGTTTGGTTACAAATACTGCTTTGTGAGTTGCATATTCCTTTATGTGACACACCAGTGATTTGGTGTGATAATACTTCTGCCATATCAATAGCTTCTTATCCGGTATTTCATGCTTGAACGAAACATATAGAAGTTGACTATCATTTCATATGGGAGAAAGTGATTCAAAAAGAGATCGATGTTAAACATATTTCTTCAATTGATCAGGCTGCTGACATTCTCACAAAGACCCTTACATCCCTCAATGGTATCAATATCTTAGAGACAGGTTCATGGTTTTCTCCCACCATCATCTTGCAAGGTCTTAAATAAAGCAATTAACCGTCTCTCCTAAAACCCTAAGGTGATAGGAGAGTGATGAGTTAATATACTTATTATATTTCAACACTCCCCCTCAGGAGGAACACTCCTGGACAATTAATGCAGGGGAACTAGGTACAAGGCCCGAGAGAATAATTGCATCCACGGGAGGATTTGAACTCTCGCAACCTAAAACCTGCTCTGTTACCATCTTTAAGAAAGCAATTAACCGTCTCTCCTAAAACCCTAAGGTGATAGGAGAGGGATGAGTTAATATACTAATTATATTTCAACACGGGGGATGTTAGTGTTCTATTGGTTGAGTTAGTAGTTGAGTTAGTTAATATTATGTTAGTGGTAGTTGAGTTACTTAATACTCTATTGTGAATTAGTTCTGGAAGTTTTGTATGACGTGGACTCTTTCTAGATTGGTGTTCTCCATCTGTGAACACAATTAAAGAGTCTTAGAGTAGTTGTTCTGAGTTTCTTTTTTCATTTTAATTGTTTTCAGTTCCAAGGAGTGATGGTAGACCTCCTGGAATAAACCGACCCTTGATCTAGCGTCTCTCATTTTAATTGCAAGATTTGGTGATGGTGCTGATGGAATGGCCGACGGGACTCTACGTCTGGGTCTTATCCCATCTCAAACTCGGATTAGGAAGAGTGACCTTGAACAACAGACCAATCAACATAAACAATACAAGAAAAGATATTGATTCTCCTGCCGGGAAAAGAAAGAAAGGCAAAAAAGGGGGAGATAGGGAAGAAGATCGGGTTGGAGTGACAGCCTAACTTAGACCGACCCAATAGCTTCAATTATGCAGGAAACGAAAAGGCTTAAAAAATTGTGGTTCAGCTCGTTGGCCCACGTCTACAAGTGATGTCCATTCTTGGCTATGAACCAAAAAATACAAGTTTCAATAAGAAGACTCCATTTTCTCACCTCAATCTTAAACCCCAAGTACCCAAAACCATTACACCCTCAACCATCTCTCCAGATTACTGAGGAATAATTCCCACATTCTCCCAGAACCCAGAGTTTTTCTCGCTAGTCGCTACGAAGATACCTCCTTTCTCTTTGTCTGATGAAAACTCAGACCAAAGAAACAAAAGTTTTCTTTTAATAATGAGAAAACCTCAATAAGCAGCTCAAGCACATGAGCGTATTGCATGAACAAAAAAAACCACAAAAGACAAATAAAAAATAAAAAAAATAACCCACAAAGAGAACAAAAAATCCGTTCTTTTTGTTCATGCAGTATTAGTTTTGGTGAGATACTTATCGAAAAAAATAAGAAGAAGATCTGGTGAGAAAATTAAAAAAAAAGATATAAAAAAACTATAAAAATCAGGATCAACGAAGGGATCTCAATCATGCTATTTAGAACTAAGACTTGGGTGACAAAATACACTTTTCTTTCACCAAAGTAAAAAAAAAACAAAAAAGAAGAAGAAGAAACAAAATAAGTAAGGTTCGGGAAAATGATAATAAACAGACAGCAGAAGTCCATTCTGATATTCTGGCTATGGTTGTAGCACGCAAACATAATCATCTTTCCACTTGTAAGTTGTAAGTATCTCAGCGGAAGCAATAAAGATTTGATACTCTTGACAAAATACAGTACTAAGCAGCTATAAACCAGATCTGCTTAAGTGTGGATCATAAATGGCAGGAAAGAAAGTGTGCTTTGTTTAATACATTTTGAAAGAGGAGCATATCTTAACAAGTACATAATTACCCATGTGTATTAACCAGAACACCCATGCAATGCCGCTGCCCCTGGACATGTAATTAAGTCACTTAATGTACTGGACGTTCTCTCTTATCTTATCCACACATGTGTAGATCTGATGATCCCAATCACAATTGGAAAAACAAAAATATAATTGCACAAATATTATAGAGGTCGATCATCTCATATTATGGCTAATGAAACCTTTTATCCCCCCTCAATTAGCATGTTAACTTTCACAATACCAAAGATAATTCTCGTCGGATGTGTAGTGCAGAAAGGACAATAATGAGGTTGATGGCCACACACAAATAAAGGAGCAAAAAAAAAAAAAAAAAAAACAAAGAAGCTACTTAGGCAATGTAGATAGATATATATATCTAATAATATTCTCCATACTCAAAAGAAAACAAGAGATAAATTTCCCTCATGAAGAGTAAGACATTAGAAACTGCCATCCACTTACCCTTTGGCCTCTCCGGCCAGATCTCTAGCAACCCTTCTCATACATCACATACAATTTACTTCTCAAAATCGAAAACTCCATTTAATACCCGAGAATGGAAGATACCATGAAAAGTAACCAACCGGCTGAGAAGCTGCCATCTCCAATGCTTCCAAAGCTTTGGTTCACCCCAATGCTTCTTCATAGTCGCCGGCTTTCGCTCAACCGCAACCGGAGATGATGCCGGTTTTCTTCTTATTTCTAAGAGTATACAGAGGAAGACAGCCAGAACAACCATGGCTATGGTTGGAGGGGTGAAACCAAGGATGAGTTTGTTAGAGTTTTCAGGCAACAAGGGCTGCCACTTTGGGAAAGAGGATGGGCTCGCCATTTTGATAATCCTTTTACAAAAACACAAACGAGCAAATTCAAAGGGAAGGTTAGTGGGTACATATATACCTTTGGTGTTCTCCAAAAACTTTTGCTTGATGGGCTTCTGGTTTTTTATAACACGCGAGGCTCGTGGGATGGGATGAATGGAGCTCGTGAAGAAGATGGACCATATTTTTTAGGTTTGACAATGTATTGTCTGGGTGGGACCAGTTCAACTAATTGGCAATGCGTTGGATTGCTCTCGAGTCTTGACTGGTGGGTTGCAATTGCAAATTGCAATAAACAAATAAGGCTGAGGTGGGAATCTTTGATTGGTCACTCTGACTATTTAGAACGTTACATTTGTATTAAAAGTGGCGATTTAAATCAAATTTGGCCCGGTCTGTCCAAGTCATCCGGTTCAACCGCAGGGATAGTTGGTTCACACAAAAGCATCCAGATCGTTTGGTGAAGTTTTTACAACGAATACTTTTGAGGACTCCTTCATAATTGAAAAAGGTAGAGCAAAAGCACGTGAATCACATGCATCACGTGGCTTGAACATACGCTCTGCACCCTCAGCCCCCCACTAAAAATTAGGTGAGAACGAATCTTGTGAGAACTGCATCAGGGGTACGGATACATCGGTGCCAAAGTGATAAGTGCCCCCAAAAAGTGCAAATAACTTTTCGTACTGATACACTTCGTTCGTGATTCTCACCGCATTCGTTCTCACATAATCCAAGCCCCAAGCCCCCACCATCACGAATTAGAGGAAAGCATTTAAAAACAAAAAAACGCCGTTGCCGGGGATCGAACCCGGGTCACCCGCGTGACAGGCGGTAATACTCACCACTATAC
>JAOXJP010167085.1:0-12760 GCA_025762735.1 Platanus orientalis
TATTTTAATATTCTTTAAAAATACACATGCATACATAATGGTTGACAAAAATATTATAATCTAACTGTATAAGCATAACATAACCGTACAATAGATCCTCTTCCTTTTCTTCTTTCTTATCTTCAATTTCTTCCTCTCCCTCCTTTTACTTTCTTTGAAATTTATTGTTTTGCATATAATTTTTTTATCATAAGAACACAATGTCGATATTAAGGAATAATACACTATGAAAGGGGAATATTTGCTCAAACACACTAACATCGTATATCATGTTGACCAAAAAATAAATCTTTGTAATGTACTTAATGTTTCGTGTCGGTATATGAATATGTTGTGTTGGTCTTAGTAGACATGGACATATGTCGGAAGATATTTAAGACATTTCGAGATATTTGATACCATGTCCCCATTAAATGTCACCCTTGTCCAAACCCCACCCAATTACAACCTTAGAGTCCCCCTCAATACAGACATCTTGAATACCCAACCTCTTGATTTTCCGAAGACCCATCAATAGTCCAAAAATCTCTACCTTATTGGAGTCACAAGAACCAATGGAACCCGCCACGATCTGAACAATATTATGATCTACATCTGAAAGGATGCACCCAAATCCATCTGGACCTAGATTACCTTTGAAGGCACCATCAAATTTAGCTTAAAAGAGCATACCCTATTGGATTGTCCAAGAGGTGGGAATCCTAGTAGTCGACTTGGGTAGAGAATCAGAGACTCCACTCAATGTCATGAAGTCCGAGAAGGACATTCTTTTAAACTTCTTTATCACTAGTAACCAATTCCACACTGCTCTAATAATAGAGTCCAACACCTTATTTATGGACTTATACTTCCCTTAAAAAAATTCTCATGTTTCTTTCTTTCCATATGTTCCAAGTTCTAATAGATCTCAAGAAGTAAAATTTCCCAAAAGATTTTTTCATGAGACTCCATTTCTCAACTACTCCATTGATAGATAAGATCCAACAATTCAGCCAGCATAACCTATGATTTTGATGCTTCAGAGAAAAAGTAAGCTCAAATTGATTTAGTAAACGGACAATGGAGAAAGATATGGCTTGTAGATTAACTGCCCCGCCTACACAACACACACCAATGTGGATAAATGGATATGTATGGTCTTCGCCTTTGAAGCACATCCATAGTGTTAATTTGGTTAAGAACTACTATACATAAAAAACTTTTATCCGAGGAGGAGCTTGAGGTTTTCATATCTTTTGTGCTAGGAAGAGAGGCCTAGAATGGGTGTTATCATTGTAAGCAATAGGCATAAAGAAGGATTTGGATGAAAATTTGCCCAAGGGTTCAAGAATCCACTCTTTGATCACTGAAAGAATTTGTCAGGATCACCTCATCCAACTTAGAGATTAGGGAGGGCAAGATGTCCCCTTCCTTGTCCAATAGATTCGTAGTAAAATCAAGATTCCTGGAGAATCTAGATGAGAAAGTAGAAAGAACTTCAAAAACTAAGGCATCTTTATGCATTGAGAGCCGATAGAGTCTAGGGTAGGACGAGGAAAGACACAAATTGCCCACCAGAGATCACTCCAAAATTTAATGGATTTTCCGTCACCTTCCTTAAACCTAACATAAGGAAAGAACAAGGGAGCTAGATATTTTTCCAAAGTAAAGACATGGAATGAGAAGGAGAGGTGTTCACATCCCAACCATTTGAGTGTTCACCATATTTACTAAGGATTGTGGAATGTCAAAGGCTACCCCTTTCAATTGAGAATCTCCATAATCATTTGCCCAAAAGAGCCAAATTTCTTTCCTTTAAATGACCAATCCCTAGCCCATCAAGCGATTTTGGCCTACAAAACATCATTTCATTTCACCAGATGGTCCTTCCTTGAGCCACCTTTCCAAAGAAAGTCCCGCTCACTATTCTCTAAAATTTGAATAATTTACCAGGCATCTTGAAAAGAGACATATAATACACTGGAACATTTGACACGGTTGCTTTAATCAAGGTGATCCTCCCTCCCAAGGAAATGTAACTTATTTTAACAAGCTTTTGCACTCTTTTCACCACTGGATCCCAAAATGAGCAAGCCTTAGGATGACCACGTAGATATAGACCCAGGTATTTCAAAGGCCAGATCCCCAACTTACACTCCAACATGCTAGCAAACCTCCTAAGTTGATCCTCCTCAACACCAATTCCAGCCATGCAGGTTTTGGAGAGATTCATCTTCAGGCCTGAAATGAATTAAAAAATGAGCAGGATATACTTAAGGTGCTGCACTTGATCATCATCAGCCTTCATAAAACATATTGTGTCGTGAGTAAATTGCAAATGATATATGGAACACATTTCTTCCCAATGGAACTCCTTCAAAGAGACCACAAGAAATTGCTCTAGATATCAGAACACAGAGAATCCACCTTATTCCATTCAGTAAGCTTCTTTTTAACATATTAAAGCTTCTGCATGAACCGAAAGCCTTCCAATCCTACCCCTTCGCATTCTTTCCATCGCTTAACACTATCTTTAAAGGGTGAGTGAAGGGTCCACGTGTTTTCAAATCTAAATGGATTGGGCCATTATTAAATTTAGATGTGTTCAATTATCCAAAAGAAAAAAAATTTAGATTTGTTCAACAAGATGGGCCAATGATCCGAAGCATTTTTTTGGGAGGGCCTCTTCAATAAAATGAGGGTAAGAATCTTCCCAACAATTAGAAACAATAAATCTATCCAAGCGGCAAAGGATAGGATGTTCTTGCCATCAAATATCTGAACTAACTTATTAATAAAATTCTGATTTAACGAAAGAGAACACAACACTTATCTGATAATCTTTTGACGATGAACATCAAACTGAATAGAAATTAGTGATTAGAGTAGCCCATTTCCAGCAATCTTCAACAACACATGATATTAAAGAATATATATATTTTTTAATTAATAGAAAAACAGCAAAGAGAGTAGATATGGGACATGAATCCAATCAGTAGCTGTTTGGTTGTGTTAGCAACACCGACTGACTAACAAACCACGGTACCAACTGTGGGGTAAGAGAAGCAACAACTTCACTAAGGTTTCAAATAAACTCTCGATCAATTATCCTTCCATTCGTTAGGGCCTAGTCCTTTATAAATAACAACAAAGCCCCCAAAATAGAAACCTCCTTTATGCTTACTAAGGACCTTCTAAATAACTAACCCTAAAGTACCTACCACAACAGAAAATTAGAAATCCAGTTGACCTAATTAACTCCAACCATATGGGAGAGAAATTCTATAGAGATTTCTCTTTATAGGTTACTGTCCCACTTACGAAACAAACCTTTCCCAACCAGCCAGCTGTATTATTCCCCTTTAATACCTGTGCCCTTAAAATTCAAAGAAATTACAATTTTGCCATTAAGAAAAGTAAAGGCCTTTTATATTGTGGCTTCCATAAGGGTTGATGCTTATCAGGCCATGCTATGGCTACTGCCATAGGGATTCTTACCCCCAAAAGGTCCTCCCAAATTTTGACCATATTCCTTTTTCCTTTGTCGTATCTGATATGTGGGAGGAAGAGAGAGAGAAGCTTACTGATGTTTTTCCTAAGGTCAACTTTGGATAACTCTAGTTGTGGGCTTTGAGTTCCACCTGAGGGGGTGATGCTGCAGCATTCTCTTGGATGGAGAAGAATTCTCCCATTTGGAAGTGCAAGCCCATAGCATGGACATGGAAGAGAGCTGGTCGGTCATGATGTTTAGGACTTAATTTTGGGTTTTACTGTGTAGGACATGATTGTAATAAGGCCAATAGTGCCATAGTATTTTTTTTGTTCATGGATTTAGTCTTGGGGCTAATATTTTGTAATAAGGCTTCATAGCCAAGGAGGGAGTAGGAATATAGGCCTAGTCGACAGGTTGTTCTTTTCGTCCTATTGTGTTCTTCAAATTCAACACATTCTGCTCACAAATAGGCTGATTGACAACCCCTCTTGTTAGGGCTATTTAGTAGTTTGTTTTGGTTTTAGAAGTCCTATTTGTTTAGGAAAGTCTAAGTTGAAAATAGTCTAGGTATTTCGAAGTTGCTATGAAAGTTGCTAAGTTAAGTGTTTTGAGTCTATACATTAGAGGTCCATGACATGTATTGTCTCATTGAAGAGTGAATAAAAATTTTGAGTTGTGAAGCCATCGTGATGTAGGATACAAGAGAAGATACCAAAATTGATGCATGATATTTCCAAGGCCCTCAAATAAATTTCAAATAAAGTTTGGAAGTAAATAAATCAAGAATAGAGTTTATAAACAAATAAGTAGCCACAAAAATTTAAGAATCAGAAAATAAAATCATAGGAAGAAGTTGAGGAAGCTACAACAGAATAATATGAGAAAATAGAAGACAAGAGCCCAAATGGATATTTCTGTAATTTTGGACTGAAAATCCAAAAATTACCATAATGCCCCTCTGATGCGTCAGAGAATTCCGAAATTTTATGGCAGTTCCTCACTTGTTCAAGGGTTTTACAATTAAATTTCATTAAATTCTCACAAGAATTGATGGGTTAAATCACAGAATTTTAGAAACTTGAAGGTGCTTTAATGGAGGTTTTTCAGCACTTGCACATGAAATATGAGAAAGGAAGAAGAATAATGATAGAAAGAAGAACGAGAGAGTAGTATAGAAAGAAAGAAAGTTAAGAAGAGACTAAGGAAGTGAAAGAAAAATAATAGAGATATATCTTGAAGGAGCGAGAGAGCTGGCTACACCTAAGGAAGAAAAGAGAGAGGGGAGCCATGAGTGGCATCAACCCTTGGTGAAGGAGAGATAAACCAGGCTCATGTCTTACTTTAGGAACACCCAATTCAACAAAACTTCAATAATTCTTCACCATAACATATGGGGGAGGGGGGTGCCTTTAAATAGGCTTACAACCTTAAACAATTAGAAAGTTGATAAATTTAGAAACTTCCTAAAAATCTTAAACTTGCTAGCAAAGTTTTCTAAATCATAAAATTTTATAATAACTTGCCTAAAAATTTAAACTATTAAAAATTAAGACTTTCTAAAACTCAAACTTTCTAAAAACACTATTTCCATTTTTCACTTATTCCCCCATAGTAATTTGATCGTGACTTTTCTTTCCAAATCACCTTGGGTTTGCACAATCTTGGTCTCGTTAGAAAGGTAACTGAATAATCTATCTAATGACGCCAAAATCAAGCCAAAAGAACAAGTTTTGACCTTTGAAAAAGTGGGCTAAACATAAAAAATGAGATTACAACTAAAAACCCAAATATCTAAACTATCCATGGCACTACCCCTTTGAAATAACCACACATAACATATATTTTTAAATCTGACCCTCTTATGTGGGGGCACTTGTTGCATAATGTTGTCCGCATCACATTGGCTGGTTGCCCCCTATCTTTTCCTTCTTCTTTTCTCTTGATCAAATCCCTCCTCTATCCTCCTCTGCCTCCTTCTCCAATCTTCTCCCCTGTTATTCTTTCATCTTCCTCTATCATTATTCCACCTTCTTCATATTTTCTTTCTTTCTTTCTTTCTCTAAACCTACAGTCTATTAAGGAGTGCAAATAGAGGTTCGACCAGCTGGATTTCATCATCAATACAAGCTGCTGTTTGGGAATTTCTAAACTGTTTAAATAGACCTATTGGCTGGAGATCTTCGAGCTGTTCATAGAGCCAATCGTCCCCTTCAATTGGAGCTATTTAGCACCGTCTTTTATTAGGTTTTCTTCTTGATTCTCATCTTTATTTGATTCCTTGAACTCTTAATTTTCTTTTTTACATTCTGTTATTATCACTAGTTTTGAACCCTCTGCACATCAAATCAGAATTTCCTGGGTTTCTAAACAGTGAAAATTGTCCCCCCCTATTGTTCCCTTTTCCTCATTATTTCTATAGGGTTTTATTCCTTTATCAGTCCCCTTTCTAACCCCTCAAATTCCATTAAATTCCCCTTTGAATTCTGCAAGTTTTTGCTAAACAGGAGACTCTTTGAGGGAATTGAAAATCAGCCCCGAAAAGTGCTGGATAATGCGCTTTCAAGATTATACAATTGGATATATGGGTCTTCTGCTAGATATAAACCCCCCTATGGATGTTGGGTTTTTGACTGGGATCGATATATGTTCATCTCTGTCTAATTAGTCTCTTTTCTCCTGAAGCTTCTTCTTAGCATTTCTGATGCTGTTGTTCTACTACTCTTTTTCTTTTATTTAATATATTATCTTATCTTTCTCTTCAAAAAAATAAAGTTTTTTCTAAAATTTTAATACCCCTTTTCGGGTTTCTTTATTCAAGAAGTATTCCTGACTGGTAAAACTAGTTTTTTATATACTTTTTATATGTTGGAATAAGCTGAAATTTTGTATGGTAATACCTTGGATATACATTTAATCACCTGTAAATTTTCAGAAAATTTTGACATCGATACATGGGTATTTTGGTCATTTTCTGATTTCTGGCCTGAAATTCCAGAAATGCCCTTTTGTGTTCCTTCTTCTTTTAAAAACTTTGTTTTAGATTCTGTTGGCCCACTACAGCGGGGAATTTAGTGTCTTTTCTTAGGCAGATCTCACAATATGTGGTATCAGAGCCAAGTTATAGCTAGTCCCTATTCAGCTATGTTCTTGCGGATATTGTCTTAGCTGCATTGCCATTGGAATACCCACTATGAGTTGCTTCGCTTCTAGGAACACTCTTTGTGAAGGTCCTTTTGTGTGGATCTCTCTTCCAATTTTCCTCTATCTGATAGGCTATCTGTATTGCATAGTCCAAGGAAGGTAAGTGACTAACTCAAACCAATAGAGATTTGGGGCTGCAATCCCTGCTGATACATAGCCAATAGTATTTCGTCAGTCCACTTGAACCCAACAGGAGGCTGACACGGTCTCATGATCAAACAAAGTAGGATGTGCTGTTTTGTATCAGTAATCATTGTATTTTTGAGAATTGTCTGCTAGTTATTTCTATCTTTTTGATGCATACTTTTGCTTAAATTAATATCTGAAGGTTACTTTCTTTTGAGAAGTGCTGTATTACACTTATCTGGCTCATGTATCAAGCACAAAAATGCACGTTATTATGGAAAATCTGTTTTAACTTTCATGTCTTGGTGATTGGCTTATTGCATGTATTATGTTTCTGTATCTCTCTCTCTCTCTCTCTCTGTTTGGGACATATGTTATTACTTCAAAATATTTTTTTGTTATGACATTTATGCTTGTGTGTGTGTGTGCACTATTTGCACGTGGTTTTCTTTCTTTCTATAAATATGTTGATTTTATTTTATTTTTGTTGGGGGGGGGGGGGAAGGGAGGGAGGGGATGCATTTGCATGTATGGCTGCATAGTGTTTGTCTGCTGCTGTCCAAGTTAATTACAGATTGAGTATGTAATGATATTGTGGGGTTCCATTGTAATATATGTATATTTTTTGTTCTAGTTTATGCTGTACCCTTGCCAAAATAAAGGGAACTATTTTCTTGTTAAATGTCATATAAAATACATGATTGGCTGCATTGCACTTTTGTTTCAGTTGGTGCTGAACATAACTTTTGGATCCAATGCTACCTTGTGAAGGATGTGTAATATGTTCTTTGACCATTTTGTGCAGTTCCCAAGATGCATGGTTGGGCAAAAAGAAATTCGATTGGGAAGGAGGAAGTGGCTAAAATTATTGATGATATTTATAGGTGATATCTCGTCTTCATCCCTTTTAAGCAACATCTATGGTACAACTAGATAGTGGGGTCTAAAATGTTTCTTGCATATTGTTCAGTGGCTGAGGCAGTGGGTAGAGGTTGGGAAAATGCCTTACTTAACCCTACCCACAATTGGACCTGATTTGGATTGCCCAACCTGATCCCCGAAAATGCTGTATGGGTTCAGGCTGGTTTGGTGGGTGGGGTCTAGAATTGCAGCTTGCTTAGGCATGTATAACCTCGAAGGATAAACTATGATTTCATTGCCAATCTTCTGAATATATTTGATTTGAATATGTTAAACTCTAATTTCATGATTTCTAACTTTTTATTTTTCTTCTTTGTTTCTATAAGTTCTGTTTTCTTTTCTTGATAAGTAAAGTAATTTATTAGTATTACTAAGCCCAAGAAAGCAAAACAGGGAGGCGGAATGCATGAGAAATACAAACCAACCCCCTTACAAGCAAAAGAGGCCCCAATAAGACTTCCCACATAGAAAACAATCTGATCCCAATCAAACACCCAATTGTGGTACTTAAACCCCTGGAACGGGGGAAGCACCGACACCCAAACTAAGATAGAAGACCTCATACTAACACATACCCCTGAAATACAAGAGAAGCGATCCTCGAAAATTCTAGCACTCCTTTCAATCCACAAAACCCAACAAACAGCAAAAAGAATACAATCCCTAACCACTTTGCACCTCTTACTAAGAGGCCTACACACTCCTGAGCTGTGTCTGTTTTTTTCCTTGTAGTATTATTATTATTATATTATAAATATCTTCTGGTTTTATGACTTGCTGGAATATCATGTTTTCCACTTCTCTTGTGACTTTGAACTTCAATTGTATCCTATTCTTCCTGCCAGAAAAATGCAGCCTCCTAGGGCCACTGATTTACCATTGAGGGGACAGAGTGGTTCAGATATCAATAATGTGACACAAGAGGAAGTCGATTATTCTTTCCAAATTCGCTGCCCCTGTGGAAATTCTTTGGCTACCAAGTCAATGATTCAGGTTAGACCATGTCTGTTATCGCATTGTCACAAGATTGTCTATGTATGTATAATTTATTGATTCAGTCTCTCCATAAAGGCTGGTATATTGTAGTAATTATTTCAAATCCTCTTGGGTGTACTTCCTTTTAGAATTTGCATTTAATTGTTAGTCTTTTTGTTACTACTAAAAAATGGTGGATTTGTTTTTGACTGAGTTTGTCTCTTTATTGGTTAGAACTAGAAGTATTGGTGTACTTAGTTCTTTTTAGTAAGTGACAAACTTTTTTATTAGAATAGTCCAAATCTAGAGAGAGAAATCCTCAGGTCAAAAAAGATAGCCTTTCTTTTATTTATAAGTTAAAGAAAAGAGATACCATTTAAATTTGGTCTTATTCTTGATTGAGTTGGGTTTATGTAGAGTATAATATGTTAAAATTTTGAAGCACTTGATGGTTCTTATTGACATTGCTTGATAATTAATTTTATTCGGTTTAAGGTTTTATCATTTAATATTCTAAAATTATTGAATTTTCCAGTGATATTCCCCTGAAAAGCAGCACAGACACAATGGGAAAAAAAATCATTATCTTTTCAAATTGGTAACTCTAAATCTTGTGTGTGTTGCTGCGGATGCACTCAAAGTGTCTATCCTTTGAAAGCATGAGTGTCTTGTTGACTTCCTTACTTAAAATATATTTTGCTGTTACGATAATAAATCATTTGATAAGCTTGCATTACTTTTTTAATATGCTTTATTTTGTTTAAAATTTTCTGATATGTCTGCTAAATTTGTCTCTTTTGTGTAGTTCATACAAAAACTCTCTTGTGTGTAGTTCATATGAAAACCTGTTTTCCTTTATTTTTTAACACTTGCATTGTCTTTATTGGTGGTGCTTGTTTGCAGTGTGTGGATCCACAATGCCATGTGCAGCAACATACTGTTTGTGTTATTATTCCGGAGAAACCTACGGAGGGAATTCCATCAGTTCCACATCAGTTTTATTGTGAAATCTGTCGCATCAGTCGAGCAGACCCGTATGCCCCACTCTTTTTCTTTCTTTTTTTTTTTGGGGGGGGGGTTTTAACCATTTCCTTTTAGTATGTATGTATGTATGTATGATGGAAATGCTATTTAGATGCATATGATCTTTGCTAATAGTTTGGCTTCTACCTGTTACCTGCATTCCAGACTTTACCTTTCATAGTTGTTAACATTTGCTTATGGACCTGTTCAGTGTCACTAAATTGGTTCATATGATGAGGAGCTTAAACTTCATTTGATTGATTGATTTATTTTTTACCTTCATAAAACTATACTTTTTTACCCTTTCGATCACATGGTGGAAATTTGAGTTCCCTTATCTCTTTTTTTTTTTTGTTTTTTTTGTTTTTTTTCTGTTTAAAATTTTAAATTGCACTAGTTACTTGTTTCAGATACTTAAACAGAGCTGTACTTTTACTTATTGGATGAGATCTTACTAAATTGGTTGATATGATGAGGAGCTTAAACTTCATTTGATTGATTGATTTGTTTTTTACCTTCATAAAACTATACTTTTTTCCCCTTTCGATCACATGGTGGAAATTTGGGTTCCCTTATCCCTTTTTTTTCTGTTTAAAATTTTAAATTGCACTAGTTACTTGTTTCAGATACTTAAAACAGAGCTGTACTTTCACTTATTGGATGAGATCTTAATTATGAAAGCAACAGGAACCTTGTGGGAGTTTTGTTCTCAGGGTTTCTTGCAGTTACACTATTCCACCATCCACATTAATATAATTTAATTATTTATCTATGTTTAGCAGCTTTTTCCAATTCTAATTCATAATGTAAGTTCAAAATGTTATTTTTTTTATCTTTTTGTTTTCTTTTTCACCCATTTTTTTTCATATGCTTTTTGTTTGGATTCCTAGAGGAGTTCAAAGGTATAAAAGTGCTAGCTTGTTTTGCTAATTGGGGATGCCATATGATGTGGACATAATTAAGGGGTTATTGTATGTGCCAATCCACAAGAGAATAAAGTTCAAGACGGGGCCAAAAGATGGGTTATTTCAAGTGTTTTAAAAGGTGGGATAATCATGTAATAAGGTCTTTAGGGTCAGCACATTTAAAAAAAAAAGGCATTGTTGCCTAGAGTATTTTAGTAATTTTAGTGAGTCAACAAGTCAAAGTGGGGGACTTTTTACTCCACGGCAACGACACAACTGACCCTGGGCCCCTTTTTACCAACTTCCTCTCCACCATAAGAGAAGGGGCAGAAATGTCCTCAAATAATTAAACATTTGACAACACGTCACCCTTAGATAATGATGATTCTGATCTTGAGGAATCGATCCTCTTCTAGATTTTTCAAGGGCACTATTGTCCTTATACTTCCGATTGTTATCTCTCCCTTATCGACAAGAAAATCAGATTTGAATTTTGAAATTCAATTATGATAGAAACCACTCCCCTGGTAACCACTCTTTCCATTTCCTGCCGGAAAACCAGGAAGATCCTCCACAGTCCAGTTTGGTGATTCAGCTTCCCACATGCCCATACCAGCATCCAAATCTTCTTCCAGCACAATCACTACAGAGTAAATATCCTCTGCATCTTCCACTTTTATCACCCTGGGGATTCTGCCCGGGTCGCAGGGACGTAGCTTCAGCCAGACCTAATGAGCATCTTCCAAATTTGCCAACAGAGGGTCAATATGAACCCACCCAGTACAAGCATCTATTATTTTGGCAAAAACCTCTCATCTGTCCACAAGTGGAGAGGAAGCCCTCAAACTCTCACCCATCGGGAACGAAGGAGTTGATTAGGAGCCACCGTACCTAAGCAAGACGACCATCTGTGAAACCCCAGGCTTCCCGGCACAATGTTTCTGGATCCTTGAGAATCCAGCTAACAGACTTCTTCCCGAGTTTCGCCCATAAACATACCCTTGTTTTTCCCCAGTAGGATGGTTGGCGGCCTCTCAGACCTCTTCAGCACCCTCTGGATCTCAGCCTCAATTGTCAACCATGGCAGCCCTTCATTCGGTGAATGATCAATACACACAACCATGGCCCACCAGCCAAAATTCACTTTCTTCACCCTGTGGAGCTCCCTTCTTCTTGATTTCACAGCATGCCTACCCCTCAGTGGAAGAGCAGGAAATTCCTCAAATCTGTGCTGAAAGTTTGGATCGATTCTCGGCTTTTCCCTTTTCATAAAGTGGACTTCCAGAATGCTAGCAAATTTCTTCCATCCCGACTTATTTTCTTCCTCTGGGATGATGATTCTCTTCCCTCTTTCATTCTGAGGGTTGATTGAGATCTCCACAAATCTTTCTCTACTATTCACCTTTCTCTGCAGATTAATCACCTAATCACCTTCATATTTCGTACGCACCAACTTATCAACCTCTGGAAGCTTTGCAGCAAGCTTTAGATTCTCGCACAACCATTGCAATGAGGAGGATCTGATTTTGATCTTATCAGCAAAACTCCTTATTCATTAATCAGTATTGTCGCCGATCTACCAATGAAATCTGACAACAGCTCAAACAATTTCAGCTCTATTGCAAGGATTTTCGTCATGGTTTTCAAGTTACATTCAAGTGATCTAGTTATCTCTCATCTTCAGTTGACAATCAATTGATCTAGTTATCAAACCACAATGGAATTTTTTTTAATGACACAGAGAGAGCCCCTGTGTTGGTGGTGACAAATTAACAATTAAGGTGGCATGGTCATGGAGGCTGACAGAGCAGGGTAATCTGGTGATGCTACATTTCTTAAATCAAATATTTTTGTTCATTTATACCATTAAAAAAAAGTCATGTCAATTATATTTTCTTTTCTCAATGTAATAACATAGTGAGTGACCTTATTTTGTTATGTTTGGACATATAAAGCACACACACATAGCAGGGACAAGCTCCTGTTCCTCTTGGGTAGGACTTTGTTTCAAAGTTATAACCAAGGTTCAAAATGTCGGCGTCGGCGGAAATATCAGTCAAGCCAAAATAAGACATATATCAGAAATGTCGGAAATATCGAAAAGAAATATTGTAAAAATCGTGGAAACTTAAGAAGC
>JAOXJP010167096.1:0-26775 GCA_025762735.1 Platanus orientalis
CCCCAACACACTTTGGCTTGCAAACCTCATCCCACTTAACCAAATGGTCTTTTTTACTCAAGTCTTCTTCCCATAAAAAATCCTATTGGTATTTTTCCAACCTCTTTACCACCAAAGAAGGCATTTTGAACAAGGACATATAAATACATGGGAACATTAGCCATAGCTGTTTTTATCAAAGTAATCCTTCCCCCCAAAGAAACGTAAGATCTCTTCCAACAGACTAATTTCTTATGCGCCCTTTCCACCACCGAATCCCAAAGAGAGATGGATTTGGAACTTCCACCAAGTGGAAGTCCAAGATATTTAAGGGGCCAATACACCACTTTACAACTCAGCAACAGAGCATATCGATTGAGATCCCCCTCCTCCCCCCCAATACCCACCATACTTGATTTAGAGAAGTTGATTTGGAGACCCGATATAACCTCAAAGGATTGGAGAATATACTTCAAATGCATCATCTGCTTTTTTGAATCCTTGATAAAACATATGGTATTGTCAGCAAACTAAAGATGGGAGATGATAAAGCCAT
This sequence comes from Platanus orientalis, assembly GCA_025762735.1. Lineage (NCBI taxonomy): Eukaryota > Viridiplantae > Streptophyta > Magnoliopsida > Proteales > Platanaceae > Platanus > Platanus orientalis. Next base: position 536 of record JAOXJP010167096.1, read on the forward strand.
CACTACCAAGACGGATCCCCTCAATAAGGGACAGGGAAGTGACCTTAGACGTAAGGGCACTAAAAGCATCAACCACTAATGTAAACAAAACGGGAGATAGAGGGTCTCCTTGTCTTAAACCACGAGAGGACCCAAAGAAACCCTTAGAAGCTTCATTTAGCATAATAGAAAAATGAGGGTGATCCAAACACCCCATAATCCAATTAATCCATCTTAAACCAAATCCTTTCTTTTGAAGAACCCATCTAAGAAAGTCTCAATCCACCCTGTCATACGTTTATACCAAATCAATCTAGTACACAAAACCCAACTTCTTCTTCTTCTTTAGATCATCAACACATTCATTAGCAATAAGGATACCATCCATAATCTGTTTTCCATTCACAAAAGCACCTTGGGACGGGGAGGAGACTTTTTCCATGACTTTCTGCAACCTGATTGAAAGAACTTTAGCAATGATTTTATACAGACTGCTCACCAAACTAATCGGTCTAAAATCAGATAATCCTAAGGCCCCCTCCTTCTTGGGAACGAGAACAATGAAAGTTGCATTAACCCCCTTGTTGATCACTCCTCGCTCAAAGAACTCTTCAAAAACCTTAAGGAGATCATTTTTTTATGAAATCCTAACATTCCTGGTAAAAGAGCATGGTAAATCCATCTAACACTGGGGATTTATCATTGGTCATACTAAAAATAGTCTCCTTAATTTCCTCCTCCGAGAAAGCCATTTCTAAGGAATCAGCATCCGACGGCTCCAAGGAATCATTGAAAAGGTTATCAGTGATTGGGAGAGAGCTTCTATCCTTTGAATAGAGCTTGGGAAAAAACCGAATAGCTTCCTCTTTGATACGGTTCAAGTCTTCAACCAGTTCTCCATCAACATTCAATCTAGTAATAGCATTTTTCCTGTTTTTACCATTAGCAACAACAACAACATTCAATCTGGTAATAGCATTTTCCTATTTTTACCATTAGCAACCTTATGAAAAAATTTGGTGTTCCCAACCCCATCCTTGATCCACTTGCATTTTGCCTTTTGACTCCAATGAATATCTTCATATTAAAGAACAACATCCATGTTCGCAAGCAAATCTTTTTCTCTTCTCCATTAAGATTGTTAGGAGCCTTCATCTAAACTTTGGTCAATCTTTGGAATTTCATCTCAAATCTCTTTTTTTTTCATTCAATCTCCTAAAAGTATTGACATTCATCCCTTAAGATTTTTTTATATGTTGGAGCTTTTGAAGGAATCAAAAACCCTCACAACCTTCTACCGCATAATTCTCCCACCAATTTCTAACATTTTCCGGAAAGGAGGGGTGGAGGGTCCACATGTTCTCAAACCAAAAAGGAATGGGACCATATTTGAGATTGGAAGTATTCAGCATGATAGGCTAATGATCCGACGTAATCTTTGGGAGGTCTTCTTGCAAGAAACGAGGATATAGCTCTTCCCAATCATTCAATACAAGAAATCTATCCAACCGGCATAAAGTAGGGGTCTCTTAACCATTTGTCCAAGTAAATTTGATATTTAGAAGAAGGCAATCCCATAGAGAGCAATCATTAACAAAGGACCCAAAATCTCTCATACTTCTCGTGACCTGAGAGAGAATATTCTTTTCATGGGAGAATCTAATAACATTGAAATCTACACCAACCACCCAAGGACCCGACCAAAGCCCCATAACATCATAAAGCTGCTCCCAAAACTAATGATGAATATAAGGAGAATTTGGACCATAGACACCAGTAAACATCCACTCTAAACCAAAGCCAACTTTAACAAATTGCACTGAAATTGAGAAGCAACCCACTAACACATCTTCCTTCTTGAACACCCCAGGATTCCAAACTACTAACACACCCCCAGCCACCCCTATGGAAGGGATTTTAACCCACGTTGAAAGCTCACAACCCATTGTACTACGGAGCAACTAGGGCATAATTTGCTCCTTAGTTTCTTGAAGAAGCACAAGATCCGTCCTGTAGTTGCAAACACATTCTCTGACAGATCTTTTTTTCTACCCCACCTAGCCCTCTAATATTCCAGGAAATGATCTTCATTGTTTAACAATGCATTTACCCCGTCCCACTCTTTTTGACCTCTCTAATCCCGCAACATCAATTCCATCATTCATATCCCAAATCAGATGACGAAGATCCCTTTTCCCCTTAGAAGCCCTTTTGATGTTGCTATCTTGCCCTTCCATGGGAACCTTTGTGAGTTCCTCCATGTGATCCGAGAGAAGTTCATTGCTTGCCATGTCACAAACCTCCAACCCCATCTTCCTCAAGAACGCATCCACCCCTTTCATAGCACAAGGCCCAGTACTCCTAGATTCAGCACTGCCTTTAAGTTTGACCTCATATGCTAAATCTTGCAACTTATGGCATTCCATGGTCTCAATGCAATTCTGACCAGTCTCAATACGAACAAAAGCATTATAAAGTCTACCAGAAACAATAGAGGATTAACTAGGAGTGGAAGAATGAAAAATAGAATTAAAGACAGAACTAGATGGAAGAATACCTGGGCCCCCACCGTGACTTGAATGAGGGAGAACAGATGAAGAAGGCATTGGCTCCTGAGTGCCCGCCCCAAACGTAGGCATCTCCAGGATGTTAACCCTTGTGAAAACCCCATCAATAGTATGAAAAATTTTCAAAGCACAAGAGGCATCAGATCTCTCTTCAGTCTTCACCACCTGCCACATCGCCATCGGAATAATCCACCAGTTGGCCTTGATAAGGAGGTGTGAAAAATTCAGGGCAAATCTTATCATTTGGGAACACATCATCATCCACCTCAATCTCTTCAAATAGATAGTCCTCGTCCCTACAACAATCATCAAGCTCCCTTCGGAAATCCCTTAATGCCAGAGGCTTGCTCATGAAATCATCAGAAGTCCTCAAACCCGAATCAATGTCTAACCTAATGGATGGCCCCAATAATGATATTACCAAATCAGAGAACTTAGAGATTGCAAAAGTCCATTAATTAACCCAAGTCAAAATTTTGGTTTTGACATGGTGTATAAGGGTATAGTAGGTAAATACCCCTCTCATGTAATCACTAGATGATAAATAAAATATAGCCGTATGGTGTAGAGAATACACACATACAATTCCTCCACTTCTTACAAACCCTAATCACAAGCTCTAATCACACAAATCTACTAGGTGACCATGAGAGTCACGTGATTTTGGTTGAAAGTTTTTGTTTTAGTTGATTTGATGTTTTCATTTCATTATGATTGCTGTTGGACTTATTTTATTTTCAGCTTTTATGTTTCAGGTATCAAGGGTATATTCATAATTTTGTGTAGCCTTGGTATTTGGGACTAATTGAACATTGTTCTTTTATGTATTTTTGGGACAAAATTTATCTGGGTTAATTTTGTTTGGGTTTTACATATGTTTAGATACTCCTTTTATGTTCAGACCTGCTAATTAGTTTCTACTAAGGAATAGAAAGAAGGTTGGAAGTCCAGCAAGCTATAAGCATATATTTCATTGATTTGAATTTTTTTTTTTTTTTTGACGAATCACGATCAACTAATTACATTAGAAGAAAACAGAAAAGAAAAGATACAAGCAATTATGATACAGGCAGCAACAAGACTGCTTTGCAGCCACCAAAAAAAGGGGAGGCTACATTAATAGTCTGCCAACCAAACCCCTATATGAACATCCTGCTGCTCCACACTCCACTTCACCACCTTGTCATCAAGGGCGTTTTGAGATCTTAGAATATGAAGCAACACAGCCTTAAGGTCCATTTGGAGAGCCCTAATCTCAGAAATGAAATGACAATATCTCTAGGACCCGCAACTCTCCCCCTTCCACAGTGCAATCTTTCATACCCTTTCTCTTTAGCAACTGTAACCTTTCAAGTAACCCAATAAGCTCCACATGATTAGCATCACTTCTCTCTAGCGGCACACTTTTTACCAGGATGATGATACCATTATGATCCCGCATTATGCAACCATAACCAGCAGGCCCTGGATTTCCAAAGAGGCCCCATAAAAATTGATCTTTACCTTTCCAACACTAGGGGGAATCCACTCCATAGGAAGGGCATGATCAGTGTTACGAGACTAAAATACAAGTAACCCAGTCTCTCGTACAGTCATTCATGGAGCAATTTTTAAACTCGTTTTTTGCCAACATCAATGACCCAATCTCACAATGGATTGAATCAATAACTGCCCACATATTCCTCTTCTTATCCTCAAAAACTATTCTGTTTCATTCTTTCCAAACACCCCAAACAATGCCCTGCAACAAGGCTCGAAGAAACATTCTTCCCCTCACCCCTTTTCCTCCACCACCCCATTAATGGAACAAATCCTCAAGTGAATCTGGCATAGCGAACTGAAGAGAAAGAGCCTCCTGGAAGTAGCTCCACACTTTACATCTGAAGTCACAGTGAATTTAGATGTGATTGCCAGATTCCCCTACTCTTCCACAAAGAAATCACACCGAAGGAGATAAGGCCATAAAGGGCCTACTTTCTACAAAGCACATGCATAGCGTTTTGCCTATCAAAGATAGCCACCCAATTAAAAGCCTTGACCCGAGGAAGAGAAGCAGAAGTACAAATTTTTTGAGCCAGGAAATAGGTAGGAAGAGTATGATCCCCAGATAGGATTGAAAGGAATACTCATTAATTTGAGTAATAATTTTGGAGAAAATATTGGCAAAGCTCTTGGATGTGTAAAGGCCTCCTACACAAGGTGTTATTGACTTAAACCCTAGGTGTGATTGACTAGTTTCTTCTCTTTCTCTCTTCTTCTTCTTCATCATGAGTACTGTTCACAGAAAGTCCTCTTTTTGATCTTCTCATTCTCTCTTCACCTGCTTTTTCCTTCTTCCACTTCTGTATTTTCTGTGCTTTCTCTATTGTTTCTTCATACCAAAGCCCATATTTAACAATCCTTAACCACATAATTGATCAATCTTATCACAATCCTGGCCTAAATCCTAATCCATGATAAACCCTAAAACCTGCAGAGTTTTTCCCATCAAATCTGTGCAGAGAAACCTGAAACTACCTGTGACCTTTATGCAGGACAGCTTGGGAGGCTGTGATTCCTGCGGGTAATGGGCCCAAACTAGGCTAGAAGTAACCTCAATCAAACTTATGATAGAGAAGCACGTGTAACACTGATTATTAGTCAATCCAGCTAGTAGGGTTCAGACAATAGAGCTTGCTGGACAGTGAAATGAAGCTAGAAACTTTAACAAAGTCTTCAGTTTGATCTGAAATTTAGTAGGTTAGTAACCCCTTGAAGGTAGAATATCCTCACCAAACTTCAGAATAATCTGAGAAGATTAAATTGGTCAAACAAGAGAAACTCAGGTGCTGGTTCAGGAATACCAGCACAGCAGAACATGCAAAACAGTCCATGAAATATATGATTTCTGGGTTCAAACAACATAAATGATAATTCAAGAAAAATGTAGAAGATTAGGATCCAAAGAAAAGTTAGAAACCCAAGGCGGAACACATGTGGAATGATGTATAACCAAGAAAGGAGATAAACACACCCCACAGAACTCAGATTTAATAAGATGAAGCAATACTTATCTGGAAGGCAGAAACTGTTAAAAGTATATCAATTTATGTCTCTCCTAACACCTTAAGGTTTTGGGTGAGTTGGTTAAGTCACTGTTAACATGGTCTCAGAGCCAGGCCAAGTCACAAGTTCGAATCCCAGTGAAACTATTTTCCTAGATGTAGTATTGTGCATGTGGGTACACAGTGTGTGGACTTGCGCCTGGCTCCCCGAGTGTGTTCTCAGGAGAGAACAGTGTTCCTCCTGAGTGGAGGTGTTGAAGTATATTAATTTACATCCCTCCTAACACCTTAGGGTTTTGGGAGAGTTGGTAAATTTACTGTTAACAGAAACCCACAAAGAAAACTTTAGAGCAAGCCCACAAGATGGGCTTCTGTTATCATAAAAGAAGACAACTCATGAAGGAAGACTGTAACAAATCCTACCATGGGTTTCTTGTCTGAGAAAGCACAAACAGAATTTCTGAGTTGGGGAAAGACTTTCAGCTTATGTGGAACTTCCAGAAATATCCAAGCTATGACTCCTTGTTGAATCAACTACTAGATGCTGGAAAATCTCAAGAGATAAACACCTTGTCACATCCAATAGAAATCAAAGAAAACCCTAACTCCCAACTCCACGATGGAGTAGGGAAAGAATTTCAGAATTCTTAACGGAAATTCAAATATTCTCTCTTCCTTCTCAAACAACCTAAATTCCTCCTTGTTTCTATAGTTGTTGACTTGGACCTGTAGGCCCCCTATGACAACTATTTTATTACAACTTAACCCCAAAATAAACGAAATAACAACTAACCCTTGCTGAAGGTGACCCCCCCCTCCCCTTTTACTCATGCCCCAAGGCCCTTTGATAAAGGCCCAAATCCAATCCGCCAAGGTCCATTAACTTCCCATAGGCTATTACTACTACTTGAGCTTGATTCTGCATCACACCCACTTTATTTAACCTTTCCATACTATTCCCCAGTCTTTGGATCAAGCTCTTCTCAAAACCTCATTTATTCTACTTTAAAACTAATCAGTCCCTACAGATATCTGACATTCTGTAAACCTAAAACTAAATTCAAACCTTTTTCTTTCTACCAAAACCTTATTCCAATCTTTCTACACACCAAAAGCCATCTTTTCTTTAGCATATTAAACCATTATAGACTGCTGTTTGATTAGAAACATAAAGCCCTAAATTCTAGTGCTAAATCTAGAAGATTTTGCATCGGTAAGTTGATGTGTTATAGCATCAATTTCATCACTCCGCTATTTCCATGCTGCAATTATATTAATGGATACTAATCTCATAAACGTTCAGAAGAATTAAATCACAATTTCAGAATAGAAACAAATCTGTACTACAAACAATTATATAATCACTACACAGAAAGAGCACTCATACTTGGGTTGAGTAAAACTATCAGGAGTGTCAAACAGATCATATTAAGAGAATAAAAAAGATTAACAAAATTGGACATACCACGCCATTTGCTAACAACAGATGATGCTGAAATGTTGAAAAAAGTGGTCTTACACTCAGTTGCAACAGCCTTGGCAAGCATTGTCTGCAAGGTGATGAGATCATGAGAGTTGTGAATCACTTAATATTTAAGATACCAATCAAAACAAGTATATTGAAGGATCAAGCCTTTATAATGAAAAAAAAAAAACTTTTTTAAGGCAGACTAAGCAACACCAGTCAAAGGTTACAACTAGTTTTTATAAAATGCTTTGAAACCCTTACCAGACCCGGACTTGAACTAGAAAGGGTCTTGTATAAAGAATAAAAGAGACAAATAGCATTAAAGCATTAAAAATAATAAAAACAACAACAACAATAATTAAATGATGATTATAATATAAATAAACAAATAAAGTACCTCATATTTTCAATACTTGCTATATCATAGAAAAGAAAAAGAAGAAAATAGAAGTAGCTTGGGTGCTTATTTTTCTTTCCATGGTGCTTCTACAAGTTTGTACAAACTTGATTTGGTCACTATCTACCCAGGGTTTTCTCACTCAAACTTGTAAGAAGAGATGAAAAGACGCCCCCAACCCAACACTTTCACTTTCACCTTCTTTATTTTTTTTTTCTTTTCGTTTTTTTCCTTCTCTCTTTTGGGGGGGGAGGAGTTGGATATTATAATTCTAAGACTATCTTCATTCAGTCTCCCAACAATATCAACATTTTTTTGGAGACTAACAATATCGCCATTTTTATACCAAGAAAGCCAAAAAAAATAGGTTTATCTATTTAAGAGTCCTCAATACAGATACCAGTTCTTAATATAGGAATATGATTTTTTAATTCCCAAAATTCAGGACAACTCACATCCAATATGCTGGTACGATTCCTAAATTTACACTCTAGGTAAAGTATTTGTCATGCCAATTTTTTTATGAAACTTATAATATTACAACTTTACAATAAGAATTTCCACAATACAACATTTAAATATTTTTGTTGACATAACAAATAATGACATAGTTGGAGCTAAAAAAAAAAACTAACAGTACAATAGGAAACTCAAAAATCGTATTCCATAAGTATCTATGCAATATCACTATGCTATTACTTTTTTTTTTGACTATCATGTCGATACTGGTACTCTATGCATATTGAAAGTATTCCCATCAAATTCCAACCAACCATTAAGAGGGATACTTCACAGGCTTACCAACTTGACTTCATAGTTCGAAACTCAACTCAATAAAAACTTATCCCAACTAATTGGGGTGGGCTACACGAATCTTGTTCCACCATTCCACTCTATCTAGGGCCAAATCTTCCATTAAATCATAAGACCTCATGTCTTTCCTTGCTACTGCAACCCAAATCATTTCTGGCCTCAACTTATCCTTTAACATCTTCAATGCATAAAGCTGAATTTCTCAGTTGCCTCTCCCTCATCTTATCACGTATTGGTGCTACCCTTGAATTTTAGCAAATGCATTCTGAATCTATCCATTCTAGTCTTGCCACTTACCCATATCAACATCCTCATTTCAACTAAACTCATTCTATGTATGTGTCGTTTCTTGGGTTGCCCAACATTCTGCTCGATATGGCTGATCTTATAGCTGTCTTATATGATTTTATCTTCAGCGTTGATCACGAAGCACTCCGAAAGTGCATCTCCAATTCACCTATCAAACTCTAACATCCTCTTTAATCTCTCACTCCATTAGAATAATTGACATAAACGGTCACTCTAGAGCATCTATTTGCTATCAATCTTAACTGCTCAGTCTACTCCCTTGTTTCACTCCTACATATTCTATAATAGCATTCCATAATTCATATATTCTTCTTTTTTTTGGGGATAGAAAAGGATGATCTTTTTTTTCTTTTTTTGAGAGGTAATTGAAATCTTTTCAAAAAAATCAAAAAACAAGGGATCACCAAGCAGGTGATACCCAATACAAATACACAAAAGAAACAAGAAGAGACCCCAAAAAATACACTAAAAATAAATTACAAGTTCTCAAACCAAATAGCATACCACCCAATCTCATCATGATCAAACCCTATAGAAACCCAATCAAAAAGAAGTTTATGAATAAAGAGCACCAACTCCTCATGATTCCTATGCTTATCTTCAAGTATCCGATTGTTCTTTTCCTTCCAACCCCCCCTCCCAACAAATGATCCCTAGCAAGGCCCACCAAATGAAAAAGAGAAATCACTCAAGGTCACTAATCCACCAACCTTTGATCAACTCATCAAGAAAATTTGGAAAAATCCATAAGATTTGAAGATGAGAAAGAAGAGTAGATTCATGAGTATTTAGGGTTCTAGGTAGGGGAAGAAGAAGAAAAGGAAGAAAAAGAAGAAGGGGGAATTTGGGTGATGCAGGACAACGCAAGAAAAATCTTGAAACAATTAGATTGCTTGCAATCTATCGAAGATTAACAATTTTTTTTATGAATCACGAAGGCAATCTATTTGCTAACTTTTAGCACGTGACGCGAGAAAAGGCTCTAATCTAGTTCTTCAATAGATAATCTGTAATAAAAAAATAATAGAAAAAGAATAGAGAAAGAGAAAAAAATAGCAATAGAGTCATACTAATGGCCTCCTAGGAGTCCCACCTACGGTTGAAAGCATCACACGTTCAACATTCTGGAGTCACACCAGAGAACAAAGCAACTATAGCCTTAAATTCATCCATAATCATCATTCTTCATTAGTAAATTTGTGGGTTACAAGCATATATATGGACTTTACATGTCAATCTTTCCAAATCACTCTAACTAGACTTCCCAAAAATAAAACTTCTACATTGACTAAATCCCATCACCATCTAATACTCTGTCAGTATTTTGGCCATAACGTTCCCAAATCACATCGGATTCTTAAGATTTTGGTCTCGTTGGAAAGGTAACTAAATAACCTTTCAAATGACACCAAAATCATCTCAAACAAGTAAGTTTTGACCTTCTAAAACGAGGCCTAAAGAAAAGTGACTAGAATAGTTTTTTCACTTTCTTTAAAATTAAAAAAAAATCTAATCTATTTGGAAATAAATTAAAACCCTTAAACTAACTAATAAGAAACTAACCTAGATTAACCTAAAATTAATCAAAAAAATTCCATATAAAAATTTCAAACCCAAAATTCTCAAAATACCCTTGTGTAAACCCATCAAATCTGAATGTAAGCCCTTGTTCCGCATCATTCTCCACGGGTTCAAAAAGACTCATCCTCAAGTTTTGTAGGGGGAAATGATCAACAAATCAAAGTAACTCGAACCATGTCTCCATAAGCATCTCATCTCACAAGGGTCATGGAGTAGAAAGACTTCATAGTATATCTCATTTGTCTTCTGCTCAGGCTAACAATCTGGTAATGGAACCATAATGGGCTTCAGGTCTCCACATGTCTGCACTTGATCTTTAACCTCAAGCATATCAAGAATTGGAGCAACAAACACTATGGGCTTAGCTAGCGTGGCTATCAGAAAAGGCTGAGTCTCTTCCTAGACTTAGACTTGATTCTCATCAAATGGCTAGTCACGAATTGGGACAGCAATGGTACATGTGTCACCAACCACCATAGCCTCCTCTGTCTCACTCAAAACATTACCACGAGTCTTCTCAACATTCCCTACATCAAGATTCAAGATCCTCATTAAACAGCTTTGGTTCAAACAAGGTCTGATCTTAAGGTGCAATGGGTTCTTTCTTAAGCTTTTCCTTAACTGCATCGACGCTCTGTTCGGTCTTTTTATACGTAGAAACATGAACACTTCTAGTTATAACTAATGACATCATTTTAACAGGCTTAATTTGAAGTTAATACCATTCATCATGATTATATAATCACAACACTTGGATCTCCTTATTAAAAGTAACTTTTCTCTTTCAATCCATCACTTGACTAAAATCATTGGTGTATCAATTAAGGAAAAATCATACACTAGGTACTTAACACTGTTGAAGTAGTCTCGTTGTAGTGGAATTGAATATCAGCAACACAATCCTCAGCATATCTACAACATCATTGATTTTTCAGATATTATAGGATTTCTTTAACAAAAGATGTAGAAATGAGGTTCTGATCAACCCAACCACTAATCACTATTTTAGTTATCTTCCCAGAAGGGAAAACAAACTTAATGTTCACCTGAAGAACCATCTCATCTATTCAGGAATTCCACAACTTCAGGGTTTTAAAGCCCTTTAAAAAAAATCAAGATTTTGGCCAAGGTTTAAAATATCGATATTGGGTCCTATATCATGGCTTGAGGAGATGGAGACATCTTGCATATCGCAGCTTATCGCTGAGAGATAGCATAAGAAATTGGGAGACGATGAGAAACGGAGGAAACGCTAATCAAATGAAAAAAAAAAATTGTTATGAAACTTCAGGATTTGATAGAATAAACACTAATACACACTTATGAATCATTAAATATAGGAAACAACCATCTATGATGGTTGGAAGAACCGTCACCCTCATGACATATGTTGTCGCCTATGGAATCTATGGAAACACTATGTAAGCCCTAGAATTTTTGAATGAAACTTTAGGAAATGTTATAATAAGTATCATTAAACTCTTATAAATCATTACACTTCATTACACACTTGGGAATCAATAGTTGGGAATCAGTACCCTCGTGACACACATTGTCACCTATGGAATCTATGGAAACACTATGTAAACCTTAGAATTTTTTAATGAAACTTTAGGAAATGTTATAATAAGCATCATTGAACTCTTATAAACCATTACACTTCATTACACATTTGGGTATCAATAGTTGAGAATCGGTACCCTCGTGACACACATCGAGCATATATAGAATTTTAAGTATTAGAGGTTGATAAATAACACTATCCATTGCAAAGTATGTTTCAAAATGTTTTAATATGCTTCCCATTTTTTTTCCAAATTTTTTAAAATGTCTCAATTATTTAATTATTAAATAAATTCAAAAAATATTTTATTTTCAAAAATCTACCAAATTGACATATTATGTGCAAAATGGGATGTAATATGTCACGTAAAAAATAGACCAAAAAATTCTCATTTGATATTATTTTTTGAATTTTCTTTAATTTTTTTATTTTTTCAAAATAAATAAATAATTTTATTTTCCAAAAATTATTTTTAATTTCATGAATGTGTAGATCTATCATATATGCATGACATATAAAAAATCTAAAAGGATTAGAATAGAAATAGAGAACTTACAGAAGTTTTTGCTGAGATTTGGGGTTTCGGCTTTGATCCTTCAATTCGGCTCAAAAGAAGCTTTTCAATCCAAATGGACTCAAGTGGAGTCCTAAATTTTGTTTTATTAAGTTAAATCTACTAGGAATCAGAAGAAAAAAAAATGTTTTGAAGGATTTTTGTAGTTGACAATAAGGTTGGGGAGACGTGAGATGCGATATAGGTTGTCTCGCAATACAGAAGAAATCTAAAGCTTCTTTGGCTTAGACATTCCCTCGTATCCCGCGAGATGTCTTGCAATACGCATGAATGTTCAGAGAGATCTCAATTCTAGGTACATCTTGTCCCCCTACCCTGTGACATCAGTACGTATCACGCGATACTTAAAACCATGATTTAAGCCATTTTCGAAAATTTTAAGGTTTAGGGTCTTTTCGACAATTTCAAGGTTATAGGTCCTTATCTCAAAATATGATTTTAACAGACTGTATCATAGATAACCTGACTAAAGTAATAACCCAAAAATATCATAAGAACCCCATTGGAATGAAACCAAATGGGAACCTAGCTCTGATACCAAAATTGATGCAGAACAAAGTGAGAAAAATCTTGAAACGATTAGATTGCTTACAATCTATCAATGATTATCAATTTTTCTTTCTGGATCGTGAAAGCAATCTATTTTCTAACTTTTAGCATGTGAAGCGAGAAAAGGCTCCGATCTGGTTTTTCAATAGATAATTTGTAACAAAAAGAAAAGAAAAAGAGAGAGATACCAATGGCCACCTAGGAGTCCTCCACCTAGGATTGAAAGCATCACACCTTTAAGATTCTAGAGTCACACCAGAGAACAAAGAAATTGTAGCCTTGAATTCATCAATAAACACCATTCTTCATTAATAAATTTGTGGGTTACAAACATATATATAGACTTTACATGTCAATCTTTCCAAATCCTATTCTAACTAGACTTCCTAAAAATAAAACTTTTAAATTAACTAAATCATATCATCAAATGATATTCTATTAGTATTTTGGCCATAACTTTCCCAAATCACATCAGATTCTCAAGATATTGGTCTCGTCAGAAAGGTAACTAAGTAACCTTTCAAATGGCACCCAATCATCTCAAACAGATAAGTTTTGACCTTCTAATATGAGGCTTAGAGAAAAGTGACATGAATAGTTATTTCCCGTTCTTTAAAGTTAAATAAAACCTAATCTATTTGGAAATAAATTAAAACCCTTAAACTAACCAATAAGAAAATAACCTAGATTAACCTAAAATTGACCAAAAAACAAATTTCATACAAAAATTTTAAACCCAAAATTCCCCTATTTAAACCCATCAAATCTGAATGTAGGCCCTTTCTTATTCCACATCATTGGGAAGAGTAGAATAAAAAATTAGCTTCCCTCTCACATACTTTGTCTCATATATCAACATAGCAAAGAATACAATTATGGGTATTTACAAGTATAACCTTATATTGTACAAAGATATATGTACTCTTAGGGCTATGAATGAGCCGAGTAAGCTGAGCTTGACCTTTTAATTGAGTTTGTTAGCTAAACGAGCCTGAGCCAAGTGCATTGAGCTCAACTCGCTAAAAGCTCGGCTCGTTAAGAGTCTCATATAAATGGAAGAAATATGTCATATCCTATTTATATAATATCTTATTAAAAAGTTTTATTTGATCTAAAGTACAATGTGCCATCTTTTTTGTATAATATCTTATTAAAAAGTTTGATTTGATCTAAAATAATATATAAATTATAACTATAACATTATACTGAAGAGATTACGTGTATATGGTGTGGTTCAAAATGAATAAGTAATTTATCAAAAAAAGTGATTGATGTATAGTACTAAAAAGCACAAACTATGATTGACAAGTACAATACTATTTGACAAAAAAAAATTTAGTACACTTACACTCACAGGCCCACTTTTTGGTTTGAATTCAATTTTCTTTTGATTCTTTTAACCCTTTAGGCATCTCACCTAAGGGACATTCAATTACTCATTGCATGTTTATGTTTGACGAGCCGAGCCTGAGCCTAACCCTTAAGTGACGAGCCTAAGCTAAGCTCAACTTAGCTTAGCTCGTTCACACCCCTATGTACGCTTACATGTGTTACCCTATATATCCATGAAATACAACACTCCCCTTCAAGCTAATATGTAGATATTATACATACCAAACTTCCCAACAATATGACTGAAACTAGGACTACAAAGGCCCTTTGTGAATACATCCGCCAACTGATCTTCTGTCTTCACAAATGGGATACATATTTGCCCACTTTGTAAGTTTCCTTGCTAAAATGTCTATCCACCTAGATATGCTTAGTTTTATAATGCTGAACAAGGTTGTGAGAAATATTAATGGTGACTGTATTGTCACAATACAATCGCATAGGATCTTGGGAGTTGAATCCCAACTCTCTCAGAAGCCGCAGATCCACAACACCTCACAAATCCCATGAGTCATAGCTGTTGAAGTAAAAAATAGAGTTGTCAATTCCATGCCAAATGAGTATGTACTTAGATGGTTTGTATCTAGGCTTAGATCATGTAACCAATGTATTATGTGTTGAGTTATGTGAGTTGAAGTCCCGGAAAAGCTTCAAAAGGAATCTTAAAGCCGGAAGACACCAAGTTCAAGAGACTCAAGCACACAAACGAAGACAAGCCAAAAAAAAGCATCAGAGGAAGACTTCATTGAGCATAAAAGGTTAAAATTCAAGAAATGAATGGTAAGTGAGTAAAAACCTAACCAAGACCTAGGTTGGTGTAGTTAAGACCTACCCAAACCCTAGAGACATTGGTGGGATAAGAATTAAATGAAAATTAAATTAAAAATCCAAAACAGGGGAGCTTGACCGATCCTAGGATCGGTCCAGGTCTTAACTGATCACAAGATTAGTCAGGTAGAGAGCAATTTTTGGCCAGATTGCTACCCACCCAGCTTGACCAATCAAGATTTTCCTAACTGGTCCAAGTCTTGATCGGTTAAGAAAATCTTCACCGGCCAAGATTGCTAGAAAAGAAATTTTTCTGCGCAGCTCGCAAATCAAATCTTTTGATTATTTAACCGTTTTGAGCGAATATTCTCAAGGGTTTTCATCCTCTATAAATACCAAATGTGTCAAAAAGTCATTAATAACGAAAGAGTAAAACCCTAGCCATCATTATGAAAACAATACGTTGTTTCTATGTGCTTCCATTGAAAAAGGCTTTTAAACTCGAGAGGTTCTTCAATCCACGACCAGAGCAAACTTCTACTAGTATACTTGAAGCTAAGGACATGAATAGTAGGTTCTCTAACCAATAAATCCTTTACAAAAGTTCCAAAAGCTAGAGCCAAAGAGGTAAATCATTTCTATCAATGATTCCTTGGAATTGTGGGCTACATAGTTACATTTGTCAACTAAGAGGCTTATCTGCTGCAAGCTATATAGTCAAATCAGACTTTTTAGAGGCATTCTCTACTGAGACTACTTTCTTTACTTCTCTACGTCATTTGAGCTTCCACTGAAGTCACCAAGAGCCTTTGCTACCTTCACCGGAGGTGTAAGACACGTTCGCTGGAGTCACCGAAGGTGTAAGACACGTTAGCCGGAATCATTGAACATGGAATACTAGCAAAGAGGTTGTTCAATCGCTGGGATTGCAGTAACTTTAAAGTTTTATTAATTTCCTTCTAATAGTGTAGAAACCTACAAATAAAAAATTAATAGGCTTAGTGACGAACTTTTGAACAGTGGACGTAGGCCCAAGAAGTGACCGAACCACTATAAACTGGTGTGCTCTGTGTGAGGTAGTGTGTTTGAATTTTGTAATTCATAATTGACTGTTTATTTGCAAAAATTGTTAGGCTAGAAATTAATTGAATTGAGTACACCTAAGAGCACAACATTATTACACATAAGTTGATTCATTGAAAAGCATTGATTAGCCCATGTTAGTATGTAATTCTGAACCAAATGAAAAATTCCCATGTTATGATAGTTGGCTCATTCTAAGTGCAAAACATCTAAGAAAAATAACAGATTTCAATTGTGTAAGAAATAAACTAAATTGCAAATTAAATTGACTAATTGTCGTGTGTGGTCTATGATAGAGTTCATGGTAGACTAAAGGAATTAACTCGTAAATTGTTGGAGTTTTAAAAACTGTATAAGATAATTCTCTGAGTTGTGTAATTGTGTGGGTAAATTTAAAATTGTTAAATTGAGACAAAAAGAGTTTAAAATTTTGAAATAATCCTATTCACCCCCCCTCCCCCTCTAGGATTGTTCTAGCCTTAGACTAGGAATTTCAATTGGTATCAAAGCAGGTTGCTCATTAAGGACTAAACAACCTAAGTCAAAGATCCTAGAACTAGCCTAAGTTTACTCTATGACATCCAATGATGAAGGTCAATCCACCAATAGACTCCCATTCCTTGACAGGACCAGCTATGCCTACTGGAAAGGATGGATGCATATATTCCTTAAAGTACTAAATTTGTCTATGTAGAACTCTATCATAATAGGTTGGTCAACTCCTAAAAAGGAATGGACCACTGTTGTGAAGAATGCCTACACTACGAACTATAAGGCATTGAATTCTATCATGTGTGCGGTAAGTCAAGATGAGTTTCGTAGGAGATGTAATATAGAGTCCGCAAAAAAAGCATGGGATCTCTAAGAGACAACCCATGAGGAAATCAGCATTATAAAGTCTTCCAAACTTCAATTGGACTACCAAATTTGAGACTCGTAGAATAGAGGACGATGAACAGTTCATCGACTTATTTATGAAACTCCAAAACATAGTAAATGCTATGTGGACTAGAGAAAAAGTTTAAGACTCAAAAGTCGTGAGGAAGATACTCAAGTCTCTTCCCAAACGATTTTATCCCAAGGTCACTACAATAGAAGAAAGTAAGGCCGTGGATAAAATCAAGGTAGAAGAACTCATAGGATCCTTACAAACCTTTGAACTTAAATTCCAACCCAATATTAAGAAAAAGGGAATAGCCCTTAAAGTAGAAAAAGAAACTAGTCAAGAAGATGTCAATAAAGAATTTTCTCTTGTAACAAAAAGGTTTATGAAGTTCTTCCGCAAAAAATGCAAAGGACTTTAGAAAGAAATTCCCTCCCAAAAGAACCAATGAGAACTTTATGAGAAGGAAAAATCTCAAGGATGAACCCCAATGCTATGAATGTAAGGGGTATGGCCACTTGGCAACAGATTATGCCAACAAGAGAGTGAACAAGGTCATGGCAGCCACTAAGGACAAGGAATTTGATGATTCACATGTGAAATCATCAAATAGTGATGATGAGTCATCACAAAGTATGAGAGCCTTTGTAGCATTCATTGAGGAACTACCTGATGGTTCATTACGTGAAGATGAAGAGGAAGACGAAACTGAGAAAGACCTTCAAGAAGCATTTGATAAGCTCTACCTACAAAGTGTAAAGTTAGCAAAAGCACACTAGGATCAAGAAGGAAAACAAGGAACTAAAGAAGAAATCCACCTTGTTGGAAATTTGGAATCAAATCTTCTTGAAGCAAGTCAAGCTCAATCAAATGACTTAGAAAAGGAGAGTGAACTAATTAAAGAGAATACCAATCTTCTAGAGAAAAATGAAAACTTGAAGGATAAGGTAAATTTCCTAGAAATGAAAATAAATGAGTTAATTTATTAATGGCTAACGAAAAAGAAGATAAAAAAAAAATTGGTGGAATCAAATGCAAGAATGATGAGAAAAGCTCTTGAACTAGAAAATCAAGTAAGTATACTAGAAGAGCATAAAAGAAAATCTCTAAATCTTACAGCCCAAGGCAATGAGATATTTGAGAAAATGCTCACAGTGGGCAAAGAAGGTGATATAAGAGGGCTTGGCTATGAATCAGGTGATTCAAGGCCTAACACTCTTATGGGAAAGATACAAAAATTACCTTTGTAAAAGATAAAGAGAGAGCCATGGCAATGTCTAGTGCACAGCCCACCAAACCCAAAACAGCATTATGTTAAAAGGGGTCCACCTTATGCTGAAAAAAGAAAAGCTGTATTGGAAGCATCGACTTCAAAAATAGCCACTTTCTTTGTTAAAGGCAAGGCAAGACCTTTAACTCTAAGGAAAGAAAAGGGTCAAGCCAAAAGGAGCTCAAAATCAAGCTTCAACATTTAGGAGTCCCCCAATCACATGCTATTATTGTGGTTTAATGGAACATATGAAGTTTGAATGTAAAAAAAGATAACAAATGATTGGAAAGTCCATAAATTCCAAGTCATGAGGAAGAAGGAACTAGAGAAGAAACAAAAGAAAAAGGACATTTTTAAAAGATAAAACACTTGAATCTAAAAAGAAAGGAGTTAGAACTATTTTGAAGAATCCAAAACCTAAACAAATGAGTTAAGAAAACATGCGTTAGAAAGGAGGACTTAAAGTGTCTAGTAATCCACACAACTCTTAGAATTGGAAGTACAACACGGTGGTACCTTAATAGTGGATGTTCAAGGCACATGACTGGAGATTTTTTTTTTTTATGAAAGAAAAGAATTTATTGCAAAAGCCAAAAGCAGAAACAACAAACAAAAGGGATGAAAGATCCCAAAATAAAAAAATAAAAAAATAGGGGCCAAACCCCTATAAAACACAAAACCCAAGCAACACCTTAAAAAGGGGTAGCCCCAATACAATTAGCCCAATATCTAACTAGCGCCCCATCCGGAATTCCGACATACCCTTTACACCTTCTAGCCCAAAAAATTACCAGCTCCTTGGCCCTCCTATACACCTAAAAGGCTGGCTCCGCATGATCTCTAAAAACCCTATTATTCTTCTCCCTCCAGATTGGCCAATAAACTGTTGCCAGCACCAATCTCCAAATTCTCTTACCAAATGAGCTAAAAGCCAGCATTCGCCACATATTGATGAGACCAAGCAAACTCGAAGGAACAATGAATGGCACCCCAAACTCCTTGGCCATACCACACCAAATATCCCAAGATTAAGGACAAAGGAAGCGTCACTTTTGGAGATGAGAACACAGCCAACATCATTGGGAATGACACTATTGAAGTACCTGGGATTCCAAAGCTCAAGGAAGTCTTATATGTGCAAGGCCTAACGCACAACCTACTAAGCATTAGTCAAATCTGTGTTTTAGGCTATGCAGTCAGGTTTGCAAAAGACTGTTGTGAGATCTTGGACAAGGAAAGTGAAAAGATCCTTTTAAAAGGAATCCGAACTAGTGAAGCAATTATGTAAATTACACTTATCCAAAATAAAATAAAAATAGCTGAAAACAACAAGGAAGAATAAATCATCATTGTTTAGATGAGAATGTTGGCATGAGTACAATAAAACAACTCTTTTGGAGAATGTAGTGTCCATGTCACATGTATTGCAGTACAAATTCAAGAACAACCAGTCTTTGACTATCATTATCATTAAAACTTATTCCAGCTCTATGTCTAGCATCAATACATTTTATTTCAAAAACATCTTCAAAAGAACAAAAATCAACTAGTAGAACCATTAATACATTAAGGATTTACATTTTGTAGAACTGAAATTTTGAAAGATGAATAACAATATATAATAATTGTAACAGACCTTCCCCGTTCCTGGTGGACCAAAAAGTAGAATTCCTTTCCAAGGTGATAGAAGACCAGTAAAGTACCTAAGCAATACACAGGAGATTTTCAGCTTCATTACTGAAGGTTTCAAGTTTATCTTATAACATGACTTTAATTGTTCATGCAAAACTTTAGAGTAAACTGAAAAAAGTGGGGTGAGAAAAATTTGAGAGAACTCTGCTTTACAATAGCATCGATCAATCAATTCCAGAGAACAAAGAAGTCTTGAAAATGTGAGCAACTTGGACAAAAAATATAATCTCTGCTTCATTTGAGTCCATGAACCTTTAAAAGTTTTGGTTTTCATATAAATGTAGAGAACACTAACTTCTCCAGTATCTATATCAAAAATTGCTGCATCAGCAATCTGGCTCAAATAATGCATAAACATATATGCGCAAGTAAAGGCTTTTGGGGTCAAGATTTTGTATTGATTCTATTGAACATGTCTAAGAATGACA
Organism: Platanus orientalis; assembly: GCA_025762735.1. Taxonomy (NCBI): domain Eukaryota; kingdom Viridiplantae; phylum Streptophyta; class Magnoliopsida; order Proteales; family Platanaceae; genus Platanus; species Platanus orientalis. Next base: position 20,897 of record JAOXJP010167096.1, read on the forward strand.
AATTCAGAACCAGAGCAGAAAAGTTTAGTGCATCCCATGAAATTATAACAAAAATAAAAATAAAATAAAATAAAAGATTAGAATTTTGGTGAATAGTATCTCAACCAGCATATATCAAAATCCAATGCTTTGAAGTGTTGTCTGAAATCTGCTTTTTTTACTTTAAAAAAAATCCTTGAGTACTGTTTTGATCTTTTCATTTCCAAAACCCAAAACACAAACATGGGGACAGGTTCTGTGCGCATAAGGCAGCAAATGAATCCTACATTATAGTCTTTTCTTTCTTCCTAGTAGTTGAGGTGGCCAAAAGGGATCTATGTGTTTCACCCATATTTACCAAAGTGAGAAGCAAAAATGAGAAGCGATGCACAAGTGTGAAGCAGGAAGCAAGGCACAATAAATCATTGGGAAACGAGAAGCGAGTAATGATTAAGAAGCAACTAGAGAGCAATCGGGAATGATAAGAAAATGATCAGAAAACGAGTCAAGTGCAATTTGGAAGCAATTTCAAAACCATTAGAAAAAAATATTATGAAATGACTAAGAAACGAAATAAAAATAAATGCCTAAATGGTGATACAAATAGGACATGAATAACAATATGGTACAACTACAATAAGTGAATACTAATAGGAAGTAAATAAGTTACAATCAATAAGTATAACTACCATGCAATAAAGTCAATAAAGTAATAAAAAAACCTAAAAGCCATAAAATGAAAGTAACAAAGGTTCATGACATATAAATCAATATACAAGAAAGTAATCAAGAAAAAGGAATACTTAAAGAGTCATGTGAAGGTAGTAATTAATCTTAAATTGTTATCGTACCATGCGCTCAAGTTTATAAAAGTATAAAAAACCATACCTTAAATATTACCTTACATAAGTTATTTGTAGATAACCATACCTTAGATACTGCCAGGCACCAGATGCCCAAGGTTATACGTGGATAATGTGATAGGTTTATTTGTTTCTAAGTTTAGCTAGGTGTTTTGGTAACAATTGTATACTAGAAAATTAATTAGAATCAAAGAAACATTTATTTAGGATTAGATATTGATGAATAATCTACAATTTAGGAAGTTATTCTTTGGATAAGTAGGGTTTTTTTTTTTAATACTTGATAAGCATGGTATGTTTGTTAATAAAGAAAGGAGGGGATTTCTTTATAATTGATCATTCACCATATTTTGAAAGAAAATAAATTATTAAGAGTTCCCCACAAGAAGTGGAAACTTCTTCAAAAAAGTTTTGGCAAGGTTGAGTTATCTCGTTGCAAAACATAGGTTTCATTATTGTTCTTCTCTTGTGGACAATTTTCGCTCTTTGTTAGGGTTTGATTTTCATCTGTATCAAAAGGTGATAAGAAATTAGTTATAAACAATAAGTAGGTGAGAAACTGCTTTTACTTGAAACAGATTTTTTGCTTCTACTTAAAGTACTCAATGTATACATACCCAAACAAGTAAAAAAATATATTTTTCTCCTTAATTTAAGAAAATTACAGCATATGTACTTATTTTAAGCAATAACAAACACAGCCTTAGGAACTGTTTGATATTCCAAAAGACAAAAACTGGAAGGTTGCAGATAGGTATATACAATAAAGCAGAAGGTGAATGGGCAGATTTAAAAATATAAGGCTCAATTTGTTGCCAAGGGGTTCACCCAAACATATGGGATAGATTATCAGGAGATGTTTGCTCTTGTGGCCAGGATGAATCCGATTAGGATTCTTCTCACCTTGGCAAATAATTTATCACAACCAGTACATCAATTGGATGCAAAAAACACATTTCTTCATGGGAATCCACATAAAGAAATCTATATGGACGATCTCTTGGATTTCAGGTAAATTACCATGCAAGGAATGCATGCTGATTGAAGAAAGCAATATATGGCCTCAAACAATATCCACGAGTTTGGTTTGATAGGTTTAGTGGAACAATGAAAAGATATGGGTACAGACAAAATCATGTTGAACCCACATTGTTCATTAACCATGTAGGTACCATAACCACAACATTAGTTGTGTATGTAGATGATATTATTGTTACTAGAGATAATCCAATAGAAATTCATAACCTTAGAGGCAATTCTAGCAAAAGAGTTAGAAATTAAAGAACTGGGACCATTTAGAAGCTTTCTTGAGATTGAAGTTACTAGGTCAAATAAAGGCATCATCATTTACCAAAGGAAGTATGTACTAGATTGCCTAGATTTGTTGAAAGAAATAATGAAAGTGGGAGCTCTGCGTTCAAAGACTCTGATGAAGACTAATTTGAAGCTCGATTGTCACTACAGGGAGTTGTTGAAAGGTCAAAGATGTGAGGTTAATTCAGCGACTAATGGGATGATTTATTGATCTCTCAATAACTTGTCCAAACAATGCATATGCAATTAATGCGATAAGTCAATTCATGCAATCGGGAACTAGTCACCTAGAAGCTGCCAAAAGGGTGCTGCAATATCTTCAAGTCATCACCTAGTAAAGGGTTACTCTTTTGTAAAATGGGCATTCATTTGTTGAGTGTCATACTAATGCAAATAGGTCTAACTCAGTTACTATTAGGATATCTATATTTGGTTATTCTAAACTTCTGGGAAAAAGTGGTCATCTAGTGTAGCAAGAAACAATCAACTTCCGGCCTTTCTTGGTCATTGTCGTTTTCTAGGGATCTTTATGATTGGGAAGTGGACCAAGTGGCTGAACTTATGCTTAAGCTTAATGATGTATTCCTTTCTCCTTCTTTTGTTGACCAACGGGTTTGGGACTTGGAGTATTCAGGGAATTTTTCTACCAAATCAGTGTTTCTTTCCTTGTCATATTCGAGTGGTCCCACTATTTCTTTTCTGTTTTCCAAAATTTAGAAGCCTCCTATTCCCCCTCGGGTGAAAGCCTTTGCGTGGACAGCGGTGCTAAATCGAATTAACACTATGGATATGTTGCAAAAGAGAATGCCTTATATGTCTATTTCTCCTTCTTGGTGTACGTTATGTCATATGGAGGGGGAATGTTTAAATCACCTTTTTCTTCATTGCTCATTTTCAAGAGCAATCTGGACTCACTTCTTGGCTAAGCTCGATTGTACATGGGTGATGCCGAACAATTTGGCGGAGCTGTTTGACATTTGGGGTATTGGAGGAATGGGGGGAAAAGGTAGCAGTTTCTGGGGTTCCTCAAGTGGTGATTTGGAATATCTGGAAAGAAAGAAATCCGAGAATTTTTGAAGATAAATGTAAGCCTATAAGAGAGGTCATTGATGTGATTGTTCGGGATGTGAGCAATTGGTTGGTAGACACTAAAGAATTCAACAACATTTCAATGACTGACCTCATTCGCGACTGGAAGACATGTATCATGCTCAATGTGCCAGCGAAGGAGGCGCCTAATGGGAGATGGCAGCCACCTCCATTTGGGAGGTGCAAACTGAATTTTGATGGTGCCTCGAAAGGGAATCCGGAGCTAAGTGGGTTTGCGTGTGTTGTTCGTGATTTTCAAGGAGATCTCATCAAGATAGTCGCGGGTCCCATTGGTTTTGCTGATTCTACAAAAGCAGAGGTGATGGGTCTCCTATGGGGGCTTAGGGAGATCCACTCTTTAAAGTTGGTCCATGTCTTAGTGGAAGGAGATTCAACGGTAGTGGTAGGATGAGGGTAGGGTCTTTCCAGTGGTTCTTGGAAATATGCTCACCTCATTCATGAAATCAAGGATTTAGTGGTGTCCTTAAATGTTGTATTATCCCAAGTGCCGAGAAACCATAATGAGATGGCGGACAAAATTGCTAATTGGGCTGTTGGACTACCTTTGGTGGTTAGAACTGTTGTAATGCCTAAGATCCGTCAATAGGATTTGGGCCCATTTCTTTCTTGGTTGTTTCCCTTCTTCTTTAATAAATGGTTATTTATCAAAAACAAAAAAAAGTACCATTGACCATAAACAAGAAGAAGCACAAAGGGGGAGAAGATAAGATATGGACATATGCCTGGCAAAAATAAAAAAGAAAAAAAGAAAAGGTCAGCTGGTAAAGGAAATGGAAAATCAACTACCACAAGGGAACATGAAGGAAAAAGTGATGAGCCTAAAATGAACAAAGCATCCTCAAGTGAAAAGGTACCTCTAAACCCTCAACTACATAGTGTACAAATGGACAACCTAAAGGTATGCATCTGGCTTTGTGAAATTATTGCTTTGATCTATAAAAAAATGAGAGGGAAAATTAGTTATTTGCATCTCATGATCATGGCTAACTACTTAAACCATAAGTTATTGTATACATACAGTGAAATCATAACAAATAAACGGGTTCAAGTGGCTGTCCCTCAACAGCCCAGAATGGCCAAATGAAGATTATGGCTTGGAACTGTCAAGGAATCGGACAATCCTTCACAGTTCGAGAACTAAAGTTCCAAATAAAAAACAAAACCCAGAAATTATATTCTTATCAGAAACTAAATGTCAAAGCAACAAATTTAGGAAAAAAAAAATTACAAATGACTGGAACTCTTATAGCTTAGGTGCAATTGGACTCTCAGGTGGCTTAGCACTATTATGGAGGAAAAACATATATTGTGACATTAAAGAAATAAATAATAGATACATTATAGTAGAGATTGACATATGAACAAACCAAAATAAATAAACATGTATCTTTATTTATGGTGAGTCTGATAGAAAATATAGGAGGGATTTTTTTCAATACTATAATAAATAAAATAAGAGGAATATATGGCCCACTATTATGTATTGGAGACTGGAATTGCATCTGAAACATGGAAGACGAGCTAGGGGGGCAAAGAATCCCAACATGGGAATTAAATGATGTAAAAGAAATCCTGAAACAATGAAATTTATTAGACTTAGGTTACTTTGGACCGCCTTATACCTGGGTTAGAAAATATCCAAAAGTAATAAAAGAAAGACTAGATAAAGGGACAACAAATTTAGAATGAAAAATCATTTTCCCAAAAGCCGAAATAGAAAACTTAATACCTATAGGATCCGACCACACACCAATATTACTAGACTTGTACCCACAAAAACAAATCCTACAAAGACCATTTATGTTCAAATGAATATGGACCCAAGATAAAAGATGTAAAGAAAAAATAGAGAAGTATCAGAGTAAAACACATTAACGAACAAAACTAGAAAAAATACAAAGAGATTGAAGAAGATTACCATACACATTGAATAAATGGAATAGAGAGGTGTCTGGGAATATACACAATCATATAATATACAATAAAGATAAGCTAAAAACCTTACATACAAAAAACACTACTAAAGAAGATCTGATAGAAATAAAAAATCTAGAGAAAAAGCTTAGGAAAAAAAGACGAAATTTTCTGGGTACAAAAATCTAGGATAAATTGATTAAAATGGAGTGATAAAAACACAAGATTTTTTTATATGTCAACAATGGAAAGAAGAAAAAAGAAGAAAATATTTGTCTTACAAGGAGAGGATGGAAGATGGTATAAAGAACACAAAAACATAACAAATGTAATAAATAACTATTTTGGGAAGTTATTTAACTCAAATAATCCAAATGAGCAAGAAATAGAGAACATACTAGAACACAACCAAGTAGTATTACCAAAAAACTCAAAAATTTACTTAAATAAACCATTGAATAGGGAGGAAATTAAAAAAATGATTTTTAATATGGGTAAATTAAAGGCACCAAGACCTGATGGATTCCAAGCGGGATTTTATCAAGAGTATTAGGACGTAGTGGGGGATGACACAATAGAAGCCATTTTAGAAATACTAAGAATAAAACACTAGAGGAAATAAACAAAACCTTTATCACCCTAATACCTAAAATAAAAAATCCGGAAAATGTATCCCAATATAGACCCATTAGCTTATGC
>JAOXJP010167097.1:0-12760 GCA_025762735.1 Platanus orientalis
CACTTTTCAATACTGATGTGTCAGCCCCTGACAAAAAGCAGTGATGAGCGCTTGTTAAGGGAAGCGTCCATAAACCATCTGATTCGGCTTTACAATCAAAATTCAAACCTGGGTGTGGATCCCTAATTCTGCAGGTTTACCTGTCCATCTTTTTCTTGCCTCCAAAGAGAGGATAAGGAAGGAACGAAGAAGAGAAAAGGCAGCAAAGACAAAAAGGTCTCCCTTTTGTCTCCTTTCAACTTCAATCTTTTCTGGGTACTTGATAAAAATCGGATTTTGATTTTGTGTAGCATTTGGCTTTTCTTACTGTCTAATAACCATGCTTGTTTAGTTTTAGAAAGAACCATGATCTCAAGTTTGCCCAAATTACAGAATGAGAAAGGTTGGCCTTATTTTCCTAGTTTCAATGCTTCACAAGTTATACATGTCTAAGAAATAACCATGCTTGCCTAATGGTTAGGGCCCGTTGCTGAATTGTGGATTACAAAGGTAAGATTGGAGTTTTCACTGTGTTGGTGGGTACAACCAATAATTGTTCTACATTTTGCCCATACCCTTCAAAAAAGATCTAATGGATGGGTAACATGGGAGCCTCTATGTAGACATTTTTGATAGTATTGGATCAAATGAGATGGCAATTTTACATGTTATACTGTTAGGTTGTATGAAGTATATACATATATGGAACAGATTGATGTCTATAACATGAACTGTCTTCTCTTAGGGAAGTCAGGCAGGGTTTATGTTAACTAGTTGTAGAAGTTCCAGAAATTGTGGAGTAAGGAATGCTGGAATGGGTTTCACTGGAATTGTATATTCATGTCCTTGATTAATATGAAATGATTAGAGTGGAAGTCAATTAATGGCATGGATGAAGCCCATAGGCAGAATGACTGAGCATCTTGATAGTAGAAACATTTAAAAGAAACAGTAAAGAAAAACCATATGATTTGATTAGATTGCTAAGTTGAGCCTCCATGATTAGTGCTCAACTGGGTCATGTGAGACAAGTGTGTGACTATATGGGCAACTAGGCTCATCAAAATCGGAACCATAACCATGGTTTCCACTTTCAAGTGAAAGTTTCTATACATCACACAAATTATGCGGTTTCTTTCTTCTTCTTCTTCTTCTTCTTCTTCTTTTGTGAGAAGAAATAATTTAGCTTGAGTAGTAACTAAGGTTGTCAATGGTTGTTCGAACGACCACCCAGGCCCTGGGTTGCCTTATATACAGGATCATTGTATTAGTAATAATAGGGTCAAGGGGCCCTGCTTTTCATTCAATATATCAAAACATGGATACCATTTAGAAGACTAACGCACCATGGTATTTTGTAAAATTCATGCAGAAAATTCAATCTACTCTGCGAGAAATTATTGTCACAAAATTTCCTCAAGCATATCAACCTTAAGGACAAACTTTAGCATTTTGCTTTTCTAGTGATACAAAACTAATGCAGAGAGTAATGCTTCTGAAGTTTTCAGTTGTCTTGTGTTGTCTTCTTACAATGAGCAAACGCTCTGAGAGTAAAACCGTGCAACATTCTCAACTATAGCAATAACCAAGATCTAACTAGAGATAAATCCTCTTTAAAACATACTCAAAATAGCATTTAGGTAACTATGCATTCGGAGCATTACTATTGTTACAGATTTTTGAGTCGTTTCCCATCTTTCAAGTTGTTTTCTAACTTCTATCACTGACTCCTATCACAAAAGTGTAATCATCTCTGCACATTCCTTGTACTGCAGGGCAAATGTTGTGCCTTTATTCCTAGCTCATAGAAATTTGTATTTGTTTGATAGGTTGTTGATTTCTGTCTTGATTCACCCTTAAGTGAAAGGGATAAAAGATTGTTATTATAATTTGTATATATTATGATTCATATTCATAGATGGGACTTGATAAAACTCAAGTGATGTTTTCATCAATTATAACTAGCACTTATACTGATTCTGCAACACCTGCACATCCTGAAAAGTACAATCCCAAAATCCTCTACTACCATTCATGATAAATCAAAACCGGTCTAGCCAAGACTCCAATTTCTCTATTTCAATCTTGCACGGGTAGCAGTTCCCAAATCTTCAAATACACAACCCTATTGATGAAAATTCCCAAGCATTTTCTCCTCTTAAATGTAAATTATCACAGCATCAATTGCAAAATACACAAGTTTTACTTGGATACACCCAAATGTCATTTAGTTCAGTGGACACATTCACAGCAACAAAAGAAAGGAGTTATACATGTTATACTTTGTGTCATGAGCTTTGAAACTTATGGACCTTAAGGATACATGGACTTTAATTATAAGAATTCCTGGAAGTCATCAATGTATGATTTCTTTGGCTTATTGAATTACCAAATACGTTGGCTTGTAAACAAGTCTTAATACCAGAAAAATGGATTCGGTCACCACACTATGTTGCCATCAATTAGAGCCTTGTTATTGTAATTTCCATATGCCCTCTTTCATATACCAAGAACATGTTGTAATGTTCTAAATTCAACCTTTCTACTGAACCTATGCATGGTGAGGTTCAATTGTTAATTATGCTATTTTTGTTTTGAATTCAGGGAAATAGAGGCCATCCAAAGTTTAAAAGAATCTGGTGCACAATGATTTGATGAACATGATACTAATCCAGAAAATAACGGCTATTTATGTCTAACACACTAGCTGCTGATATTACATTCTGTACTTGATTTGAAATTTATCTAATTGCCAGGCTCTCTTCTCCTGCTGACAAGAGTTGTTTGGCTAGAATTAACCATCCCTGGAACATATATAACTGCTACTATCTCCATAAAGCAGGTTTCTCATATCTCCTTCAGTTGGAGTAGGTAGGATGAATTGGTCTACCTTTTACGCTTGGACTTTAAAGCTGTCATTGATGGAGAGTTACTATGCCAGTTGCGTTTTCTTTGGTTGATGAACCAGTTGTTAATTTGTTTTAGCTGTAAGCCTGTCTCCTCCACAAGTTTTGCCTTGTCATCTTCCTGTAAATACCATACAGCTACATGCTTATTGACTGATGGTGGACCACAAATTTGATTGCATACAGAAAGAGAATTTAAAGCCTGACTTAACTGATCCACAAAGAGCAAGTGGTTGAGTCAAGACATGGTAAAATAACTTCTATTATGGAGATTCAGATTTGATAATCAATAATGAACTATTTATGGAGTTTCAAGAGAATAAGAAAGATTTTTATAAACAATCAAGAACAGCTCTTATTATTTGTTTGTATCCTATATTCATGAAGGAATAATGTTACTTGACAGAGTAACCTAGTTCATTATATTCCTACCTTAAAGTTGATGTGTCATAGATAGATTTACTTCTTTCATTGGTCACAGTAGGATCAAAATTATCATCATGTATTTGGCTCTTTAATTAACTGAAAGTAATTATCACTTTTATCCACCTGCAGTGCTTTTAACAGCAATTAATTTGTAAGTTCTGTTTTACATTTCCTGCCATTCATTTTGCATGCATATATGATGGGATGAGAGTGTTTTTTTCCTCAATTAGAGCTATATTTGTTCTCTATGATTTTTCCAATATTAATATTGTAGCCAATTGTGGCATGTGATATGGCCTATTCTGCATTGCCCTAGTGTTAGGTAGAGCACAGGGAGGCCCCATTTTCTGTGTGGCAGCTATTGGATATTTGTTAGTTTTTGAAGACGTTGGTAGGAAAAAGTTCACAAAAATCTTCATAGCTTTTAGTACAGAAAATGTGTAAAGGATACCATGGAGAAGAATATCGTGAATCTTTTGTTATGCCTTTTAATGAGTTTTTTTTGCTGATTTGGTGGATGATACCCTCCTAGCTGTCCTAGGAATGTAGAAAATTCAGTTGTGTTTAGAGATGGAAAACCTTGGCTTCTGCATCAGCAAGCCCTTTTGATTTTGGAAGAAGGAAAAAAGAGGGCTGCTAGAATAGTACCTCCATGTCGGATGCTTCAAGCTACCAAGGTCCAGGACTAGAAATTATTTTGCTGTTCTCTCTTCAAAGCTTAAGCTCACCAGCATGTGTGTGGCTTTGTCTGAGCTTATCGATACTGCAATTTTATTAACTGAGCTCCATAGCAGACTCCAAAAAGTATTATTATGGTACCAACTACCAAGTGGCACACAATGTGTGGGTTTTGGATTGATTAAGAAGGTGCAGTGGATAATGGATTAGATAGCCCAATCCAGATGGGATTGGCTGATCTGATTCAATTTTGGATCAACCCCAATCCTGATCTTTAAATCTATGTTACATAATATGTATAGCTAGTTGAGCTTGTGGCTGCATCAGGTTATGGAAAGCTGTTGGGAGGACTCTACTATTTCAATTTTGAATGTTCTTCGGTGCAGTGGAGCATTTTACTGCTGATAAAGCCTAGGGAAGAACACCTAGGAATGTCCCATGTGGTTGTCCTCTGATGAGCATGTATCTTGAGTTAGGACGATACAATATGCACCCTTAGTTTAAATATCTTCACGTTAGCACTTCACGTTCTCACAAGAATAAAATTTTATCAACTGTGAGACTTGGAATTCTTAGAATCCATTGTTAATGAACTTCACAAAGGTTTTCAGTTGGATACTCTTTTCCTGTTGGTAAGATTTGTCTCATAATAGCTTCTGTAGATGCATTTCACCACTATACTGTTTCACCACTATACTGTATGCACTAAGCAGTATTCCTCACCAGAATACTGCTCAAAATGGGAAAATTCAGATTTGAGGGATAGAATGCAGAACACACATGCATTACATTCTATGTTTTCATTTACATAATTTTTAGTAGTATGAGAGTTTTTATTGGGGTCTTGCATGGATGACCTTAATTGTGAGGGAAATATTTTATACTTCTATTGTGGAATTATGCCTTTGCTTATGGATTTCACTACAAGTTAATTATGAGGCCATTGGATGCTTGTTCACAATCAAATCCGTTTATACTACTTGTATTATAGGTTGTAGGAAGCTTGTCTAGATTCATGAGAAAGAGGATTTCTGTTGGAGTAGATCTAACATGGATTCTGTTAAGGGATTCTTGCAATTAAAACTCTATACTTCAAGGCGTGTTACAATCACCACTGTCCTTAAGACATTTTCTGCCACCTACTTGGTTAAACCAAGTTAGCAATGGGTTCACAGGCGAACCATCTCCAAGATACAATGAAACCCAACAACTTCTGTATGTGGATCTATAATTTGCTTATCCGAAAATCAACCCGGAACTTAATAGCCCGTTAAGGATCAAAAAGCAGGAAATGATACCATATTGCACAAATAGAATGAGAGAGAGAGAGAGAGGGAGAGAAAGAGAGAGAGATAAGTGTTGTTTTTGTGTTATTTGTAGCTAATATGGGTCCTCTATTTACATACCACAAGTTTCATATCTTTTGACCAAAATCACTTGGAAAGGATTTCCATTGGTTGCTATTGGACCTAAGGGGTGCCATTGGTGTCCCTTAGGCTATCTTTAGTTGTCGGTGGTCCTAAAGGGTGCCTTTGGTGCCCTTTAAGCTTTCTTTGGTTTAGTAACCTGTTTTGGCCTAATAGTAACCAACCAACCACTACGTTTGAAAACCAATCTGACCAACCGCAATGGTTGGTAGAAAAGTGCATTTTCAAAATATTAAAATCTCCAACAAACTAACCACAACAGTTAGTAGAAGGCTTTGAAAATTTTGCTAGAACTTCAACAATTCCATACAATTTTTAAAATTTTCAAACAAACCCCCACAATTTTGAAAATTGCAAATATACCCTCATAAAAATGTTTTGCTCTTGGTATCCCAATGTTTTGTGAATTAGTAGAGGTGTCTTGTGGACTTGAACCTTCACTTGGTGATAATATCTCAAAGTCCCATTGAAGTACCTAATAGCCGTACCTCGAAGAAATGACTCTATGTGATGAGTGGAAATATTATCACACAAAAAATTTTCTCGGCTTTGAAAGTTCAGAATGGTTGAGATTCTGCAGGCCATGTGTCTCTATCCTAGTTTCATGAATGCTCTAGAGGAAATAACTCCGTCTTCATAAGAAGCGATCCAACTTCCACATTCATTAGTTGAACCTATTATACATATCCATGTAACATCAATGCCTCAAAAAATTCTATTATAGGTTCATTCAGTATCTCATCCTCCTCATTTATCATTATAGGTCCAAACATTACTTCTAATCAGAGGGATGATATTGTATATTTAGTTCTTGCCAATCACATGTTGATGATGTACTTTTCTCATTGAATTCTTATTTGTGACACAAATGCTAAGTTAAGTTTCTACCATAGGTGATATTCAGTGTTTTTTAGATCCCTTTCAGAAGTTTTATATATCAGTTCCCTTGTAAGGCCTTTAGTCAAGGGATCCGTCAAGTTTTCACTTGATTGCATATAATTAATTGTGATCACCTCTAAGTTAAGCAATCCAATCACATAGCTATGTCTTAGTCTAATATGCTTAGACTTACCATTGTACACTTCATTGTACGCTCGTGATAGTATAAATGTACTATCACAATACAAAGATATTGGTGGTATTTTTCTAGGCTAAAACAAAATTTCTAGAAATAAAATCCCCAGCCACTCTTTTTCTTTACCTTTGGATGCAAGTGCAATCAACTCATACTCAATGGTAGAGTAATTTATATAGGTTTATTTCTTAGACACCCAAGAAATTGCAACCCCTCTAAGATCTTATCTAACCACTCATGGACTTGAAATCCTCTGATTCGGTACTTCAATTAGCATCACTTTATCCTTCCAAAATAGGAGGAAACTCAACATAGTTCAACCCCTAACTTATAATCTTAAAATATTTAAGAACTCTGTAAATAGCATTCCAATGCATTATATCTGGGTTAGTTGTTACCTACAACATATGCAATATCAGGTTTATTATAGTGTGTGGAATACATTAAACCACTAATAATTCTCGCATATTCCTCTTGTGATGCTACATAATATTTATAAGTTTCAAGTCCACAAAACTTCGGGATACCAAGAGCAAAAAACTTGTTATGAGTATCTATTTGTGATTTTATAAAATTGTGGGGTTTGTTTGAAAATTGTGAAGGATTGTTGGAGTTTCTCCAAAATTTTCAAAGTCTTCTACTAACCTTTGTAGTTGGTTTGTTGGAGATTTTAAAATTTTGAAAATGACCCTGAATGACTAGGTTGCAATTGAACCATCTTTGGTGAAAGATTTGGTCAACCGAATGCACATTTCTATTAACCATTGTGGTTAGTATGATTGATTTTCAAATGTAGTGTTTAGTTAGTTACCATTGTGCTAAAAAAAGTTACTAAAACAAAGAAAGCCCAAGGGAAACCAAATGAACCCCTTAGGCCCAACATCAACCAAAGAGAGTCCAAGGGACACCAAAGGTACCCCTTAGGTAATGAGGACCTCTGGTCCAGGTGCGAGTTTCAAGTCCACTAGAGGAGGCGTAGGAATGATGTATCCATGCTTTGGTTTCATTAGAGTTCTTTTATTTTTATGTCACTTTATATCTCTTGTTGGAGGGGGACACATGTTGGTGAGGGTATTTAGTCTTTAGTTGTTATTTAGAGGTATTTTCATTATTATTTCTAGTTGGGAGGTATTTTAGTCATGAGAGTGGTAGGAAGAAGTTATTTTTGAACAGTTTCTAATTAATTGTAGTTGCCTTGGCCGTGGGACTCTATTTATAGAGTCCACTACCAGCCAAGAGTTTTATGCAAGATATTTGAATTTTGAGCTCACGTTTTCTCACTTCTTCTTTATTGGTGTTGCAGGAGGAAGACCCAAAACCCTGGAATGAGACTAGGCCTCCACCTAATTTAATACTGGTGGTGAAGGTTACTCCCTCCCCTTGGGATAAAGGTTCCATCTTCTTTTCTATATATATTTATTTCTAACTTCTATCTGAATTTTCTTGTAGCTAAACCTGCGTTATTATGGGAGATTCAATACCATCAACACTACAGCAAAATATTGATTGATTTATCTCTTCCAAGAAGTTCACATGGTCTGGACGATCCATTAGTTAGTAACCAATCATTGAATATTTTAAATTTTACAAGTGTTTTATCAGGTTTCTTCAGTAATAAGCATGAAACAGGCCATTTAGGTCATTCTGGAAGAATTGATCCCAACTGCTATCAACCTAAGCTTTAGTTGATTGGATTCTTCTAGGTTGTTCCACATCCCTGGACGACTCATCACCCACCAAGACCTTGTTGTAAAATCCAGCTGATGAGGAGATTCCAAAGAGGTCATTTACACCATGCGTGAAGTTATAGTGTGGAATAGTTTTGGAAGATCTCTTGACAACTCCAATTGACCAGGACTTTGAGTGATGTGGCACTTCTAGGGTATTCCTAACTCTCAGATGATCCATCAGGTGGTATCCAATATTTGAAAATTTGAAGTATTGGAGCCGTTGGACTTATTCCCAGGCGTGAACAGGGAAAAAAAAGTGCTTTCACGAGAATGGCTAATAGTCCCATTTGCCTAAAGCTTTGGTCGAACCAGTTTTCCAAGGCATAGTAGACCCCTGGATGATCCTAAGGAGTGGGTCCCACTTCAAAAAAATTTCGAAAAAAAACATGCTTTTCCAGGGTTGGCGACACACCCTGTTTTTATGGTGGATTTTTGATTTTCTCCAAATAATTCTTTTCAGCCAATTTCTTGCAGGATCTTCATACAGTCGTGCTAGATGATCGAAATCAAGTTATTGTCAATGAGAACCAGGTATTAATTCCCTCTTTGAGCCCTCTTTTCAAATTTCTGAAAGTAGGCACTTTTGGCATGTTGTGGCATATGGCCTGGAACTGAGTTTCAATATCCTGACCTAAACTGATCACCCTTAGAATAACATCCTAAGCCTAACCATATTTCAAACTTATCTTTAGACCTTTTCTGGTTTGTCCTTAAATTATTAGGCTCGTTTCCTTAATTTTGGCCTAATTTAGGCACTTTTTTGAGAAATTTCAGCATAGTATGTTTTTGTTTGGGTCTTGTTTAAATTTTCCCCGTCCCAAATTTGACTTAATAATCAAGCATATTAGCTAGGTCTTTAATTGTTTATTATTTTGTAAGTCATAACTCTTCTATTGCATGTTGAACTTAATTTAAGAACTATCTGAAATAGCATGTGGACTTGCGAGTAGGAATCTTGTTATTTTTCTTCATTACTTTAGTAATTTTATTCATATCTCCTATGCACACACTCACTATCTTACATGCATGCTACATCAGATTCCTTAGGCCTAACAACAACAAATGGAAACCCTTTCCAAGTGACTTTTAGCATATGGACTTGCCCCTTGTAGTCTATAAATATAGGATACATATCAGCTGCAAAACACACCAAAAACAATACTTCTCCCTCTCTCTTGCACTCATTCTATTTGTATGATATAGTATTATTTTCTGGTCTTGGATCCTTAACACACCTTGAGGTTCTAGGCTTATTTTCAAATAAGCAAACTAGAACACGATATAGCAGTTGTTGGGCTTCATTGCATCTTGGAGATGGTTCGCCTGTGAACCCATTGTTGACTTGCTTTGATTGAGTGAATGGTCAAAAATGTCTTGAGGACATGACGATTGCAACATGCCTTAAAGCACACTCCCATCCAATTCTTTTATATTCATCAAAAGTATACTGTTCCAACAATACATGTGCATCCAACAAATAGCTCCTGGAAGGTATTCCCACAAAACTTTAGGAACACCCTCTAATGCCATCTGGATATAAGACTTCTAAAATCATATGGGAATATCCACACACCATATGAGTGAGAAAGAAACCCCATTCTTTTCATGTCATTGTGCAATGAATAAACACATGGTCCACCATTTCTTTTTCCAAAATTACATAACGCATACGTTTGTTAAATTCCACCCTCTTTTATTTAAATTGTCCAAGGTGAGGATTTTATCCATGAAAGAGTTCCAAAGAAAAATGTCACCTTTGAAGGGATGCCCTGAACCCAAATAGCTTTTGGGGGAAAGAACCAGAAGTGCCATCCAACACTATAAAAAAATTATACAGAGAATTTTTTTTTTCTTCTTTCATTTGTCCACATACTGGTGTCTCTCACCCCTATGGTTGGTCTAACTAATTTCAACTGATCAAGTGGACACACTAAAGCCTCTGCCTCCTAGTCGTTTAGATTCCTATGAAACTTAGGATTCCACACTCCATCTCCACTACTAAAGTCAAAATTTAGGACTCCCAGTCGTTCATGATTGGTGCTTGATCAGAAACGATTAGGAGGCAGAAGTAGAGGGATAACATTTGATGTGAGAAACGGACATCAGTGTACATCTGAGATAGTTTGTGCTTGTGTTTTCTGTTTTTTCTTTTGTTTCTCTTTCTTTATTTTTCGTTCACCGCCTTGGTAAACATTCTCTGTTCCTTTTCTTGATTTTTCCTTGATAAAATTGCTGCTACCATTTCTTCAGAGGAAAAAAAAAAAAAAATACATGTGCATCAGCAATTACTTTATATACATAGGCTTCTTCTGATTTAAAATGCTTTGTTTTTACTGGTGTTATGAGTTATGAGTGTGTAATCATTTCTCTTCTATTATTTCCTGATATATCAGAATTTTTTTTTTATTGTTTTCACAATGTTTCCTCTTTATCTTCTTTCCCAACTTATGAAATGATACAGCATTTCGCCATGTATCCACCAAATTTGCATATGATTTTTTTTCCATGGAACCAAGATATACAGTGGAACCAACATTTGAAACCTTATCTAACTTTTACTTTGACTCAAATAACTAGAATTCCTTCGTTGACTCAATATTAATCCAAAATTAGAGTGAACCTTCTGAAATTCATTCTTATCTAGTTATAAAAAATCATATTTTCCTAGTCAAATTAGACTTGTGGACCCCTCAAATTGTTCTTTTGCTGCATCAACTTTCTAGAACTGCAAGGTTGTTTCCATTACTTTTAATGGATGTTCCTTATTACGAAGAACCCAGTTACTTATGATACCTAGAATACAACAGATTCTAGTTTTACTATTGTTGTTACATAGAAAAACTGTCAATTAAATACAAGCTTATATTTCCTACGGTTGCACTACTATTATCTTAAACTCTGAACAATCTGTCAGTGGTTTTTTTTTTTTGCTTGGTACATCACAAAGTCCCACGTGCAGAAAGTGTACATTGTTCAATAAACTCTCTTCTCACTTAGATCAGATTTTAGTGATTTAGATTGCCTTAGCTAATCCCTGTTTGGTGACATCATCTGATTGGAATTTAAAAAAGATTCATGAAAAAGGAACTAGGAGTAAATGAGAGAATATATCAGTTGATTATAGATTTCCGTAACTATCCAATTGAACCACATGGCTAAACATCATCAGGTTTTGTGGTATAGTCTTGACCAAGAAAATCCAGAATAACTGGACAAAACACAACAAATTGTCTACATATTTGATGCAGGCTTTGGGTTTGGGTTTCATGCAGGCCGGTTTGATTCTCATGGGCATGTGGTTGTCCCAATGAATTGGTTTGGTTTATGGGTTGGCCCAAGCAACAACTTATTGGATTTTGATGGAGAAATATTAAATTTTCTTGAAAAATTATGTTAGTTAGTGGGGTAGTTTGAAAGTGTAGTAGTTTATTGGGAATAATGTGGTAATTGTCTTAGGAAGTTGTTTTGTGTTGAGAATGAATATTTGAATTTGGAAATAGGAAAACTAGGCATGGAAAATGGTAGTGGTTTGTCTAGGAAGTTGCTTTGTTATTAATGTTACTTAGTAGGTTTTGTAGAGAAAATCCCCCCCCCCCCATTTCACTCTCTATATAAAGGGGTTAGCATATGATGTAAGAAGACATGAAATATGATATAAAATTATTTTTGGACTTTTAGGTGTTGAGGATTCTGCCATTATCAAGTTTTGTGTCGTTTCTTTAAAACAACAAAGACTTTTGTGGTTTTAGTTCAAACTAAACCACCCTTCCGCTCTCAAATCAAGTGCATGGTTTCATGCCTCTTTTGGGTTATGCCTCCTTCTCTAGCTTCACATGCATGAGTTCGTGCCACTTCCGGGCTGCGTCAATATTATTTTTATATATGCTCACCCCAGGTTTAAGAAACTTGTATTTCTTTCACGATATAGTTTGATTCAAACCTTCAAAACTAAGGAACAATAGGTATCTGCATGGTTGCACTCATTGGTGCTCATTGGGAAATATCACCAATTTTACATCTATATGTGTAGAAGAAAGAAAGTAAGACACTTCAGCCTAATCTTGTTATCCCGTAATAACCCATCATAGTAAATTATCTTTTGATTTTTCATTTGAGGAACAATATTTGGAAGGATTTCAGCTAGGTTGTGTAGTTGGCACCTTAATATGCTTGTGATGAGGGCATGGAGACTTAGGTGGGACCCACACATGGGGTTAGTAGGGTCTGCAAGTGAAGATTCTATGGTGGTTTACATGGGATACGGCATAAAGAAAGAGTTTTGCTTTGAATTGGAGCAAATTTGGAACTTTTGAGAGCAATTTGTCATTTTGGAGGCAAGGTGGGGTCTACGCACGAAGAGGAGTAAGGAAGAACTTGAAAACATCCTAGAAATATTTGTTTTGTTTTAGAGAGGTCTAGTAGAAAGTTTATTAGTTTATTTTATGTTTTTTCATTAGTTATTAGAGTAGAACATTGATGGAATTTTAGTTTTTTATATAGGACGAAGTTGTAACTAGCTTCAAAATAGGGTTTTTGCAG
>JAOXJP010167117.1:0-12760 GCA_025762735.1 Platanus orientalis
TTTACTCTCTCTCTCTCTCTCTCTCTCTCTCTCTCTATCACACACACACACACACACACACACACTCATAGCCTAATATGAGTTTTCCTTATTTTTCTTTCTTATTCTCTTGCCGCTTTACAATAATAGTTAAAACTATCAATTACTTGACTTAAGCTCTTGCTAAAATCTTGCTACTAAAATTTAAGATTGCTGGCTTTTTAATACAAGCTTCATTTGGGTTTGCCCTTGATGTACTATTAAATGATTTTCTCCTACACAAAAACATGTTATTCAAGTTGATTCATAAAATATGGAACAATTTAAGTATCAGAATTTGGGGAATCATTATGTAATAACCATCAGTTATAGGTAGTTTACATGTGTGTGCTTTATTTGTAGTCTCATTGCTTTCTTAATTTTATTCAAGTTACAAACGTGCTAGATGCTTTCAATTCGAGCATGTTGTCCAAATGCTCAAACAGCTTTCACCTTCACCTTGTCACAGTGTGCTTATCCAATCCATTAGTTGGGAACTTGGAGTAGCAAACCTATTCAAAGGGCTCCCCCTCTCCCCTCTATATGAGGGGTAGCATTAGTTTTTGATTGTTTTTTTCAGGATGAAAAATGATTCTGAAAAGAAAAAAAAAAAATCCCAAATCACATAGTTGATGAATAGCAATAATAATAATAATAGGGAGAAAAGAGGTTGATGGAATTAACACCACTTAATAAGAGTACCACCACCACCCAATAGAGCTTTGAGTCCAAGCAAACCTTATTTCTTTACTCATTAACCATCCACATATTTTGACCTAAATAACCAAAAGAGATTTTATCAACTTTTGGCCTTCCCCTTTATACCGACACTCAAAGCCTCATGTCCTTGATTTCTTCATTCTATGGGCTTCAAAGATTTGCATCTCTATTTCCACACAAGTATAGATCAAAAAGATTTTGGTACTCAGATATCTTTTAAAAGTAGGCTAATAGTCAAACTGAAATGACCTTTATAACTTCATATTGAAATTAAGAAATAGACTTATGAACTTCTTTCTTTCTGGTGGGTAAGCTAAGGCAGGCAGGTCTACCTCAACAAGACCTTCAATATGCATCTACATTTACAACCACTAGCATTATCCTTAAGAAGCCAGGATTATCTAGTAGGAAAAATTGTGTGGATATAACAAAATGTGTTGAACAATATATTACAGTAAATAAATGAGAGTTTGAGTTTAAATTAAGTTTAGCTTTTCTAAGACAAAGAATGATTTTTTTAGCTCTTTAAAAAAAATCCCAGTTGGGAGAATTGGCTCATTCACAGCATCCATGCATCAAGATTAATACTAAAAATATGTGTCACTAAAATAAATAAAAAAATATTACCGAAAAAATGACAAAGTTTATGAGTGAATAATTTAAAATTTCACATGTAAAATTCCTTTTCATTAAAGAAATATTTATTGAATTATTCATGATAAATGTGATTAAAATGAATTCTTAATGAAATGAAATATTCATCTGACTTAAATATTTATGGAAAATAGATACTGAATTATATTTTTATATTTTTTAATAGAAATGAACTTCCCAGTAGATGTACCTACCCAACGATGCCGTAAGGTGACTTCAGTGTTTGGTAAATTTCACTTTCATAATAACAAATTTAACTGCAGGACCATTTGCTTAATTAATTTATAATAATGATTCTTTGATGTGCTCAAATGTGGAACCCCAAGCCCAAGGGTATGTTTGTCGCTTTGGGAGAATTGAGTAATATCCAGCCTAGGATTCTGTCTATTTTACACAGAGATCCCAATAAGTGTCGAGAATATGGGCTCAGATCTCAATTAAGTACTACTATGCCCACCAAATCTTTTTAAGAGGCAAACAATACCCAAGGGTATTTTGATTTCTTTGGGAAAATGACCAACCCCTACCCACTAATCAACTAACATATATTTCTATATATTTCATAGCTTTCCCTGGAAGATTAAAGAATATGGAGTATAAATTAATTAAAAAATATTACTCATATGTACTGAATAAATAATGTACTTTCAAACCCTTGTTAGATTCCATTTTTTGTTAATTAAGTCATTCAAAAGCTTCACTTACACTCCTATTGAGCGAATCTCTCCCCGACACATGGCGCAAGGTTAGAGTGCCCAAGTAGTCAACAATTCAATCCATAAGAGGTACTAGATAAGTCTTCCTCTTCACAGTAACACTTTTGTTCATCTTTTGACTGGAGATCCTTGATTGAAGGGGTCCCATTGATAGCAATTGGGAAGTCCAATTTGATGACCATTGAACAAGAAAATTATAGAGGCTTATGACATGGTGGGCCCCTTGGAAGGCTTCAAAGTCACTTATCATTGGATGACAAGTGGCAACCCAATTCTCCATTAGTCCATGTGCTTTGTCATGGGCCTAGAAGGGATCATCTTCACATTAAGTCCACCTCATTGAGTGCAGGCTTTCTTTCCTCTCTGCTTACCAAAAAAGCAAACAACCCTTGAAAAGCCCATACCCTCCCCATGGGCCTACTTTGAATTTGAAAATTTGCTTGTTTACTTTTGGAGCCTTATTTCAAACATTTTATAGTGAACCCATACATCACCATGATTGAAAGATAGTCACCTTTTTCTTTTCTTTTTCTACCTTTCCTGCAAGAAAAAAAAAAGTCAACATGTTCTTGACCGTTTGATGCAAATTTTGGTTCAATCTTTGGTTTAAAATGAATTTTGTTTATTTTTTACTAGTTTGAGTTTAGAAAGAGTACTTGGTGGCCATGATAGTAAAGGTTTTTTCCTCCAAACTGAAAGAGTAGATATCCTTCAAAAGTGTCCTCTCACGTTTTCAATGAAATGATGAGCCACTGTCTTCTTTTGGCCCTGTAACAGATCTAGGGTATTCTTCTATTCATTCTTGTCCCTCTTAAATTTCAAGGAGAAGAAGCTAAATTACTCTAATTTGCTTTGATGTAGAAAATTAAGGCACAAATAGATAATGCTTGGCCTGGAATGTGTGACCAACATGTGATGTTATTGTTGTGCTCAATTCTTAGAATACGTTTGGCAACAGTGTACCAGACATAAGTTCTTGGCACAAAAAACAATAGAAGTATGTTTGGTAGGGTCATAGAAGATTGGGACCTGGGAGTGGTGTGTGTGTGTTGGGGGGGGGGGGTGTTTGCTGGCTTGAGCCAAGTGAGTGTTAGTGGACTGCACCTGGTCAGGGCTATGGCCAGCCCAGACTGGTCCAACATACTAGTGTCCTACCAAAGCCTGGTCCATGATCAAGATGGACCTTAAACTTCAAACAGAAGCCCAGTGGAACTGATAAAACATCTCCCCGGGCCCCTGGTCAGGCCATAATCGGGCCTATTATCGAAATCCAAACACATACTTCCACCCACCATCTAATTAATGTGTACCAATCATTACCATATATAATACTTATGTTACATAAATAAATATTTAAATGGGCTTGCACATTTAAATATCTAAGTCCAGACCTAGAGGTTGGTTCGATTATTTATTTATTATTATTTTTTATAAGCAAGTAGTTGGATTTAAGGATCAGGCCCAAACCGGCCAACGGGTCAGGATTGTATCCGCTCCTCTTATCTTATGCTTCTCTCTGCCCCCTGTCAGGCGGCGGGCACATCAGCACCGACAAATGATTTTCACTTTTTTTTTTTGGGGGGTGCATTTCACTTGTCGGCACTGATGTGCCCTCCCCCTGACACGGTGCAGAGGGGAGCATAAGATAAGAGGAGCGGATACAATCCTCTCTCAAGAAAGAGTGGTTTTTTTGTGAATGGATAAAAAATGCTCACCTTAACGAATGCTAACTACTGCTCCTTGTCAGGTTGTGGGCACATTAGTGCCGAAAAGTGAATACACACCCCCCAAAAAAGTGAAAATCACTTTTCAACGCTGATGTGTTCGCCCATGACTAGGCACAGTGATGAGCGTTTGTTAAGGGAAGCATTCATAAACCGATCCCGGTTTTTTTTAGGCTTGCTAGAAAACTCACTAGGCTAGTCCAGCGATATTACAAAAAAAAAAAAAAAAAAGGAAGAGAGAGATAGAGAGCCTTTAAAAGACTGGGGGGTGTCTTTTATTGTTTCTTGAAACAAACGTGAGTCAATGGTGGTTTTCATGAGTTCAGATCCTCTCCTGACCTAAAGTCCTACCTATTGTCCTGTTAGGATTTCTGTGCGACACATACCCACAAAATCAAATTTAGGTGGGTATTTTTCACTTTTTGGGAGTATGTATCGCACAGTAGAACAAGCAGGATGATAGACAGGACTTTAAGGTTGAAGAGAATTTTAACCTATAAAGCCTCTTGTAAAACCTGCTCACTTGTACGAGGGTGGAGTCCTTCCTACGTTATATGCTGGAACCTTGGATTGTTAAACATTAATAACGATACATTTAATCCCATGAGTTATGTCTTGCCCGTGTGACACGTTGTGTATAGAGTTTAAAAATGCTCAGAGTCAAAAAAAGGCCTTGAAAATATACCAAATTCTAAAAAATCCCATGTATCTGCCTGTGTGCACATCATGCAACCACAACAGGCTGTGGGCACAAAATATCACACCGGCAAGACATAACTCATGCTATGAGGGCTACTGCTCCATGGCACAAAAAATTTGTCACAACAAAATTTGATCCCTGCATTTTCCACGAGGGATAAAGAATCTACGAGAAAAGGGAAAACACTATCACAATCCTTTGCATGGCAGAGTATTATGAAACGTGTTTTGGGTATTGAACACACACATCAATAGCCTACAAATGAGATGGTAAATTCGTTATCCCCTCCTTTGTTTTGGAGATTGGAATGCTCAGAGATGATAACATTGGTGGTAATCGTATTACCCCTAGGAATCTTATCAGGGCTTGCAAAATCCTAGAGGAAGGAAACCTTATTGATTTGGGTCATTTCGGCCCCCCTTTACTTGGATTAACAAACAGTTTAATTACACCCACATTAAGGAAAGACTAGACAGGTGTGCCGTCCATCCCAAATGGCTTTCTGTGTTTCCCGATGCTTTGGTGGAGAACTACATTTCTAGGGGCTTTGACCACTCCATCCTCCTTGACACTTCCCCCCCTAAGAAATTTTGACTCAGGCTTTTTCGCTTTGAGTGGATGTGAACGTCTCACCTGGATTGTCATGACTTGATTAAGAGGGGTTGGTCGGAAAATTCAAATAGGATAAGGCTTAGACACATTAGCAAGAACTTGAATAATCTCCCTCCTATCCTCAGGAGATGGAATGCTAGGACTTTTGGGAACATCAAAACCCAAATTGAATAGTCTAAATCTACAATTAGTAGCCTTAGATTTAGTAACCCTGATTCTAATGTTAATGAGGAGATCATTAAGAAAGAAGGTATTCTTGATGGACTCTTCTTTAAAGTAAAACTTTTTTGGGCTCAAAAAACTAGAGCTAAATGGCTTAAATGGGGGGACAAAACTCAAAAAAAAAAATTCACTTGTCCACCATTGAAAGAAGAAGACATAATAGAATCACTTCTCTTAAGAATGAGGATGGCTCTTGGTCGAAAGGTGACGAGGAGATTAAAAATTCCACTGCCGAGTAATTCAACAACTTCTTCTCCTCATTTAATCCCTCAGAAGCCCAAATTGAGAACATATCCTCTAAATCATATCTGACTCTTTCTCATGAGGCTAAATCCTTCATTGATATCCCTTTTCTCTATAGAGGAAATTAAATTAGCCATCTTTGATATTGGTAAACTTAAAGCTCCTAGCCCTAATGGATTTCAGGCTGACTTTTTCTAGTTGTATTGAAATGTGGTGGGTGCTAATGTCACTGACGCTATTATTGATTTCTTTACCAATGATACTCCTGTTGATTTCATTAAACATACTTTCATCACCCTAATCTCTAAAGTTAAAAATCCAGATGTTATTGCCTAGTTTAGGCCTATTAGCCTATGCAACGTAATCTATAAAGTTATATCTAAAACTATGGCTAATAGGCTGAAAGCGATTTTCCCTGAAATCATTTCTCTTAACCAAAGGCCTTTGTAAAAGGTAGGAAATTTATGGATAATATTTTGATTACTCATGAGGTCTTGAGATTCATTCGTCTTAATAAATTTAAGTCTCAGTTTATGGCTCTCAAGATTGATATGAGCAAGGCTTATGGTAGAGTGAAATGGTCTTTGGTGGATAGCATGATGGAAAAATGTGGTTTTAACTGAAATTAGAGGAAGTAGGTCATGTCCTGTATGTCTTATGTATCATTCAATATCCTAATCAATGGTTCTCTTGGTCCACATATCTTGCTGTCTAGAGGCCTAAGACAAGACAATCCTATTTCCCCATTCATCTTTCTTCTCTGCATTGAAGGGTTTTCAGCTTCAATCGTTTCCAAAGAGAAAATGGGCCTCATCTCTGGTATTCGGGTTAAACCTTCTAGCCCTGCGATTTCTCACCTCTTGTTTGCAGTTGATTACTATATCTTCTAAAAAATATGTATGGCATAAATTATTGCTATTATTGAGACTCTGATTTTGGCTTAGCTTCGGGTTAAATTATTAATCATGAAAAGTCTGATATCTTCTTTAGTCCCTATACCCCATGTCAAATCAAAAGATTGGTCCAAAATGTCCTTCTCATAAAGCAGAATCCCAACTTAGGTAATTATCTTGGCCTCCCCTCTAGCATAGGTAGAAATAAATCTATTTTTTTTAGTACATTAGTGAGAGAGCTAACAATAGGATTCAAGGTTGGAAGGAGAAATTCCCTCCTCAAATTGGTTGTTACTATCATTCATTCTTATGCTATGTTATGTTTTCTTCTCCCAAAGAAACTTTGTAATAGCTTTGATTCCTTGCGAAGGAAGTTCTGGTGGAGTAGTAATGATGAAAAGAAGAAAATTAATTGGATATGTTGGGACAATATTAGGAAAAGTAAAAATGATGGAGGACTTGGGTTCCATGATCTTCATGCCTTCAATAAAGCCTTGCTTGCTAAACAAGCTTGGAGAATTCTTAGAAATCCTAATACCCTTTGGGTTCACTTTATCAAATCCTTTTACTTCCTTAGGTGTGACTTCCTTGATTCAAAGTCTCAAAACAAATTTTCATGGGCTTGGAAGAGTATTCAAAAAAGTAAATCCTTGCTTTTAAAAGACCTTAAATGGCAAATTGGTAATGATGATTGTGTTAGTATTTGGATTGACCCATGGGTTCCTTCTTTGAAGGATTTTAGGCTAGGTCTTGATCCCCCTCTTGGGACCCCTTCTTTAGTCCGTAACATTATCAATAGAGATATCAGACAATGGGACTTCAGTTCCATTAATTCTATCATTTCTCAAGAAGTTTGTAATTAAATTTCTATAATTCTATTAAGTATCCAAGATGGAGATGATGAGATGATTTGACACTTTGATAAAAATGGTATATATACGGTTAAATTAGTCTATTCCATTGCTATCATTCTCTCTTCCCGTCCTCTTCCTCTCCCTCCCACTAAATCCATGAATAAGACCTTGTAATGAAATAAGTTATGGGGTCTTCCTATCCCTCAAAAGGTTAAACATTTTGTATGAAGGGCTCGTAAAGAAGTTGTAGCCACGAGACAAAATCTTACAAATATGAACATTAATATTGACCTTTTGTGTATTAGATATAATGATCTTAAAGAGTGCACGGCCCATTGCCTCTTTTTTTGGGACAATAGTGCTAAAATCTGGTTTGCTTCCCATTTGGTGATTAGATCGAATTTTAATACTTTCCTCTCTTTGGGCTCTTGGTTTATGAGTTGGTTTGATATGGTTTTTCCCTCTAAGGATGACAAAGTGGATACTATCTCTTTCATTGCTATTCTTTATTGGTTTATATGGAAAGCCTGCAATGTGTTTATCTTTTAAGGAAAAGGCATGAGCTTTTCTAATTGTCGAATTCCTATAGGTTGCTTAAGGATTCAAAAGCCACTTGTGGAAGCTTTAATGTGGAAATGGGGAGTTCCCCCCCCCCCCAATTGGATGTGTTAAAATCAACTTTGATGCGGCATTTTCTCCCTTCTCAAATGAAGCCAACATTGGTATTATTATTCGTGGTGACAAGGGGGTCTTTTTATTTACTTTGGTGGAGCCAGGTTTTTTCTCAAACTTGGCTGTCATTGCTGAAGGTCTTGTTACTAGAACAGGACTCATTAAAGCCCTTTCCCTTGGGGCGATTGGCTGTGTCTTATAGGGTGACTATGGGGAAGTCATTTTGGCCCTTATGAACAATATTGAATCATGTCCTTGATCTATTAAATATATTATTCAAGGTTGCAAACTTCTTGCTAGCATGTTTGGCAGCATTTCCTTCTCATGGATTAAAAGAGATGCAAACAAACCGACCAATATATTAGCTAGCATGGCGTCGTAGTCTTTATCTAAGGAGAAATGGATTAAGCACCCTCCCAACTAACCTAACCGCTTTGCTTTTATATAATCGTTGCTTTTCTAAAAGAAAAGTGAGACGACGATAACCTGTTGTTGAAGGGAGCAAATGTTCTGTCCAAGATTTTGCTTGTTTTACTGTGTCCTCTCATCACAGTTGAGATGCAATTATTGTTTTAATTTGATGCCTCTTTTGAATAGGGAGCAAACACTAGAACACATTTTTCATGGCTTTAACCTCTACATCCCATTTTATTGGTACCTATTTTTGAATTTGAAAATTGTTTTTACAATTTTAACCCTATGTACTCAGCCTTTGTGTATAAGAGACGGTAGGACATACAAAATCCTAGACAGGACATCTGTTCCCCTTGTTGTGGAAGGGAGAGCAAAGTCCCATTTATTATTATTACTATTCTTATTAGTAGTAACAGTCGTATTAAATAGTTGGAGTTGCTTGGATCAAATAGGTGGAGAATCTCATCATCTTTTAGGTTGTCCCACCAGCCGACCCACAAGGACTTATAATCAAAACTTGCAAAACGTCTTCTCAGGCTACCTAACATGGAATCTATATATGTTCTACTCAGTCCCAATTGATCAAAGCCGTCCAATTCTTTTGAATTTCTAGTCAGCAGCTACGATTATCCACTAGCTCCAATAGCCGAGTCATTTTTATTTATTTTTAAAGAAGTTTGATCAGCTTTGCACTCTATTCATTCCTGGTCTATCACGCAAATACTTTACGTTAGTGCGTCTAAAAATAATTAATTCTTCTAGTAATGAGCAAGACAACAAGTCAAACCAAACGGTTCTTTAACAACAAAAAATAATCCTTTTACTAGCTGATATCACATATATCACATAGCCAAACCAAACAGTCCTTTGACTCATAGAAGTCTTAGGTCTATCCATCCTACACGATGGAAACAGCTAAAATCCGATCAGTTTCCGGCCGATTTCACAGTGAAGTTCCGGCTTCCTGCCGTGAAAGCCTTCTGAAGATCAACCATCCCCACTTCCGAGCATGTAAACACGAATCTATCCATCCGATTTCGATCTCTTACGATCGGATTCTGAGCTTTCCCCCATTCGCAGATGCCATTCATGAATTCGCAGAAGAAAATCTCTTCCGGATACGAAGGATTGTATATATAAACGAAATCTCCCGCCGTCGAAACACCGATCGTCGATAGGGGTGAATTCTCGCTCTTGAGTCTCTCGACCATCGCCGGCGGCATCTTCCCGATCTCCGTACATTCGAATGTGTCGCAATTGACTTCCCAGACCTCAAGGCTTTCGATGTTCTCCGCTTCCCCAACCAGTCCAACCAGAACCAGACGATCGCCGGAAAATCCGATGACGGAATAAAACATAGATGTGTACGGACGCAGGTCGTGCGTGCCTTCCCAAGCCTTCGTCTCTGGATCGAACGAGCAAATCACGCCGGAATGCTTCTCCAGAACGTAGATTCTCCGATCGGAGACGGCGATCGAGAGCCACGTGGTGGCCGACGAGTTCTTGAGAATCGCTGGCATCGATTGGCACGTCTCCCATTTCCCGGAACCGATGTCGTACATCTCCACCGCAAGCGAGTCATCCACGAAATCGCACGTGCCGCCGGCAATGACAAGGCGAGACCCTACGATCGCGACGACGGGATCGATTCGCCATACAAGTGGCGAGTCCACATTGTGCCACGTCAGATTGAGCGCGTCGGAGGAGAACGAGAATTTAGACGGAGAGAGCGTGTAAAGGAGATTGGAGTGGGAGGATCGGAGAATGGAGGTGTACCGAGATTGGGTGTTGACGATTTGGATCCACACGTGTGAACGAGGGTCGTAAGCGTGTGTGGTCGATAGAGAAGGGTTCCGAGGGCTTTGGGTGTGGACGACGAGCCATGGCTTGACGCTCGGCGAGTTGCGGAGGGAGGAGGAGACGGCTCGTCGCCATGCCTTGGAAACGCGAGACACGGGCACGAGATCGATAAGGGTCATGCGCGAGAGAATGGCTTCTAAGATATCTCCATAGAGAGGGGCTTCTTTGCCCTCTTCTTCTTTATCTTTTCTACCCATTTTCAAGGCTTTTTCCGTAGTATAGAACTTGTGAATGGGAGAGAAATGGGAAGGGGCATATCCTTCTCTTGAACGTTGATCAATATATATATATATATAGGGTGCTTCATTAGTTCGTTTAGTCACAAGATAGGAAATAGCAACAATCTTGTAGTTTTCAAGTTTGGCAACTATGATTTTCTTTCTTTCTTTCTTTTCTTTCTTTATGTCTTCTGAATGCTCATAGCTTGTGGGGACAGCCTTATCTGGTTCACCTACCAAAAGATGTCAAATTAAGACAGATACTCGTAGGATTTAATGATGATAAATCTATTATTTATCATTATTTTTTGGGGCGTAGGGGTGGGGAGTCAAAAAAACTACTGTACAATAGAAGGCCCGAGTTCAATCCCTTAGAATCATTTGCTTTAGAAGAGTGAATTAATCAACTCACTCAAAACCTTAAGATGTGATTAGCTCGTTCTATCCATTAGTGGGTTCTTGTGAACACTTATGAACCGTCTTTTTAGAACACCTAATGTGGAGATTATGCTATGGCCTTACCAGTTTTGAGTTGATCAAATGAGATTTAAAAATTAATAATAATTGATCCAACGGTTGTGATTGTCCACTTGCTCCAATTGGTGAAACATTCTTTTAGGCTCTGCTTGGTTGCTAGTAGAATGCGAGAAAGTGAAGTGTAGTTAATTGTATGAAAATAAGTAAAGTGAAGTGAAGTAAAGTAAAGTGAAATTGTATTTTCTAACAATTGTTTGGTTGAATAATACAGTAAGAAAACATAAGGAAATATTAGTTATTTTTAGAATGTACAACGTATTTCATTCTAAAATCCAGCCAATTTGATTGGATTTTGACAAAGGAGATTAAGTTGTTGGGAAAACCTTAAATGAAAAGCCAATATTCCAATAAGCCTTATCCTATTTTAACCAAACGGCCATTCCATTTGTATTTTTGAAGATCCGTTATGTTTTACTTTACTTTCCATTACTTAACTAGCAACCAAGCATAGCCTTAGGAAAGAAATTATGCCATACTTGGAATCCTCTGCTGCAAAAACAACACTAAGTCCATCCGGCTTCTAACATATAGTTGACATTAGATGCACTGGGAAAAAATGACATAAGAAAAATCTGACCACGTACCTACCAACTGTATGTTAAAGAGAGATGATACAAGGGTTTCATCATCGGAGAATGATTGTCTGTGTTAACACAGACCTCTGTAACTGTTTTATTGATTGACACATGATGTGTTTTGAATTGGGTGTTTCTTTTTTACTACCTACTTTTTTTAAAAATTAAAAAAAAAAAAAACTTTTTCACATGTTTTTATCCCCTAACACCACGTGTCAGCTTATAATTCACCATATACTACAGACACTTTTTTCATCACAGAACATTTGATGTGTTCATCATCAGCCAACCATCTACAGGGAATTAATTGAATTAATTAGAAAATGACAAAGGTCCCAAGATATGTCCCTCCAATGAAAGGGAGAGAGAATGATTCTGTGATGAAAAAACCTCTATAAGTATGTCAAAATTTGACTAGTGCTGTGTTTTTTGAACTTGGTGTCTTTTTTGAACACCTATTTTTTCAACTGAATACTTTTTCAAACTTTTTAACCACGTGTCAATTTTTATTTCTTCACAAAGATTCACACACTTTTACAGTCATATAGCATTTGTTTCCCACGTTTGGAGAATTTAGATAACGGGATAAGACATAACCGACGCTGAACGGCTCCACCACCGTCCTTGTAGGCCACCGAAAGCTGGTGGATTGCAACTTTGCAAGTCTCGTACAGATGAAAATATCCCGTTTTGTGGACTGGATAAGAGAGTACTAGAGTAGGCTTAGGGTCGCTATTTGGCCTATCTTACGCCCAATGCGCACAACAGCTTAGCCTACGCACTGTTGGGCCCTGTTTAGGGGTTGACAGTTATTCCAGTTGGGATTTGGTAAAAAAAGCCTAAGGTCCACCCTGCAACAGAAGTAGACATATCAGTGCCGAAAAAGTGATTTACACTTTTTGGGAGGTGATTATCACTTTTCAGTGCTGATGTGTCCACCTTGATGTAAGACAGACCTTAGACATTTTTTAAAGGGTTACACCAAATCCTCAGGACAGTTATTCGGTGAAAAGGATTTTGTCCACTTCCCCCCTTGCCGCTAACCTCCGCTGGGAGTCAAAGGGACAGGCACATCAAAGCCAGAAGTGATTTACACCCCCCCCCCCCCCCAAAAAAAAAGTGTAAATC
>JAOXJP010167128.1:0-12760 GCA_025762735.1 Platanus orientalis
TCGGTTTTCATCTTACCCATTTGTGCTACTATCTTTGCACTCGTTGATGTTTACTTGACTTGATTGTTTTAGGATTTGAGTCTTCCTTTTTGAGTTATGTTTTGAACCAAGTCTTAGAAGTAATAAGCCCATTGGTCAACGTTATATACATTCTCGGTCAGATAGATAAGTCATCCGATTCCTCTAATTCTGTCATGGCTCTTGATGAGAATCTGGTCAGAGAGGACTCACCTAACTCGACTCAGCCCTCGGTGCCTATTAGGTGGTCTCATTTTTTTGACATGCCATATGCTGTAGAGCATGTTCTTTCGACTCTATCAAGGTCCTGGCTCAGGGATTTGTGTCATGTCTACCAAATTCTAGAGTCGGTCAATTCGAGGGTCCCCACTTTTGACGAGTGGGTCCCTTCTTGCCTCCCAAATAAGGTTTTAATTTTTGAACGGACTTTGGAAGCCGGTCTGTGGTTTCCTATCATTTTATTTGTTTGTCAACTTCTGCCCACCGTCGTCTAGCCTTGGGACAAATTATGCTCAATGGGTGGAGGATTCTAATAGCCTGCATTATATTATGGCTTGCGTGTAGCGGCGGTCAGGATCATCTCACAATCCCAAAATTTCTTTATTGCTACAAGGCGGTGGAGATGCATTCGGGTTTTGTATTTTACTGCTTGGAGCCCCGAGCGAACATTAATCACAGGTCTTCCAACTTCGAATAGAGGTTGAAAAAAGAAAATTTTCTTTACATCCGAGGACTTGTTAGAGTCTGTCCTATGGGAGTCGCTCGACGATCGAATCCACATAGTCCCCAAGATATAGGGAAAGCCGCATAGAGAAGGTAACTCTAAGTCATCATAGTTTTTCTTACTTGTTTTCCAAATGGTCAGTTTAACCTTCATGATTTTTGTAGCTTTGGCCGAGCATCCATTGTTCGAGGCTCAACTTGCGAGATTGGATCTTGCCTTTGCTCACTCAGTTTGGGATTATTCTTTGTTAGTAAATCCCGAATCACTTTCTTTATACTTATTTGACTCGGAGCTTCCTTAATCTGGGTCGTCTGTCTTGCCAGTTGGTCAACCATCTGGGTCGTCTATTTTACCTGTTGGTCAACCATCTGGGTCACCTATTTTGTAGGTCAGTCACCAGGTCGTCATCCACTCATCTCAGCCATTTATCTTTCATTCATTATTTTTATTTATTAATGCCTCTTCCTCTCTACAGATATGTTTGCCAAGCCGTCAAAGTCTTCCTTGGCGAGAGTGGGCCAAAAAACGGCTGCCGGGAGCTCACATAAGAAGCCAAAGTTCTCTCATAATTGTTCAACTAAGAATGACAAACTAGACACCATTCCTTTCATGGTCACCCCTTCGATCAGCCTGCCCCTTCCTTCCTTTGTCGACTTAGAAGCGACGTTGGAGACTGCTCCTACATTTGATGAGTGAGTCAACAACCTTCCTTTTACACCCTAGGGGGGTCTTCTAATGGGAAGGAGAAGTCTCCCCCCTCTCTGCTGGCTAATGAAGACCAGGCGGTCGCTCACCTCCGCTCAGTTCATTCTGACAACAACATGGGGAGCTTCAGGGGCAACAGTACAAGTGCTTTGGCGAGGAGCACCTTCTTCGACCTCAGGAAGGTAAAATGCTCTCTCTTTTCCTTTTTTATATTATCTATTTCTAAGCATTCCCTCTTGCAGGCTCTGGTGAAGGTGGTGGCTCTCTAGAGTCATCAGCTTGCCACAGATGCTTATATCGGCTAGCTCAGGAAAAAGTTGTCTGAGGTCGATTCTGAATGGTCGACGTTGATGAATAAACTTGCTGAGATGGGGGACAAGCTGAAGAGCAACGAGACTGAACTAGAAGAAGCCCAGGACCAACTTGAAGGGGAGAGAGCTAAGAAAGCCGTGTTACAGACATCTTTGGAGGAGATGAAGTCTGGTTAAGAGGCAGAGAAAGAGAAAGTTATGGGGGATGCAGTCGCCTCTTATTTGCATTCCGAGGCTTTTAATGATGAGACCATTGAGTACTTCATCAGTGGCTTTGAGACCCTTCGTTTCCAGATCTTGTGGTTGTACCTGAACTTTGACCTTTCAATGTTCAAGGCCGATGTCGAGTCTGACTCAACTAGGCTCGAGGATGTTGAGGGAATAGGAGGCGGGGAGACGTGGAGAAGGTTTGTTTTTCCCTTTGTATCAGAGCCTTAGGGCCTTTCTTTGTGTACTGACTGTTAATGAATAGTTTCCTCTTTTTGATTGCTCATGCCAGCATTTACAACCAAAATGATATTTCGGAGATCAATTATTTGTTCAAGTGGCTTGTTTTAGTTTTAATGCTCGGTACCTTAGTTATAGGCCATCTTTGTAGACCAAGGGTCATTTTACTAGACTTAGTCCATTCATCAAATGTTATTTGAGACTTTAATTATAGACCATTGTAGTAGACCGATGGTCGTTTTATTAGACATAGTCCATTTTTTTGACACCACTCGAGACTTTAATTATAGACTGTTGTAGTAGACCAAGGGTCATTTTACTAGACTTGGTCTATTTTTTCGACACCGCTTGGGACTTTAATTATAGACCATTGTAGTAGACCGTGGGTCATTTTACTGAACTTAGTCCATTTTTCTGACATCACTTAGAACTTTAATTGTAAACCGTTGTAGTAGACCGATGGTAATTTTACTAGACTTAGTCTATTTTTCTGACACCACTCGGAACGTAAATTATAGATTGTTGTAGTAGGTCGAGGGTTATTTTATTAGACTTAGTCCATTTTTCTAACACCGCTTAGGACTTTAATTATAGATTGATAGTAGACAAAATTATTTTGAAATCAAAATTACATATCTATTGGTAATATCTTTTTAAGTGTTCAATGTTCAATGGTCGAGGTAGGAGCTTTCATTCTATGTTTTCTAGGTAATAGGTGTCATTTCGTACAATCTAGGTTACTTTGTAGGGCCCCTCCCAATTTGGGTCCCAACTTGCTATCGCTCGAGACTTGTGCTGCTATACTCACCTTCCAGAGGACAAGATCTCCATTCTAGAAACCTCTCGCTTGGACTCTGGCGTTGTGATATTTCTTCATCCTTTGTTTGTACGCTACCATTCAGAGGGAAGCTCCATCTCTTTTTTCTTCTAACAGGTCTAGATTCAAACACAGATCTCTCTCTGTCTGCTCGGTCTATGGTTTTTGGATCCTCAGATTCACCATCCCGATCTTCATGGGTATAACTACTTCACAGTCAAAGGCCAAGGCAAAGGGTGTCTCCCCTGTGGGGCTCTTTAGGGTGGTTTTGTAGGCCCAGAGAACCCCCGGTAACTCATCAGCCCATTGTCCATTTGACGCGTCTAGCTTGGTCTTGATTATCTTCAGAATAGTTCTGTTGGTCACCTTCACCTAACCGTTGGCTTAAGGATGTGCTAGGGAGGATAAGTGCTTCTTATTCCCAGTTGAGAGAAAAATTCACGGAAATGCTTGTTGTCAAATTGCCTCTTATTGTTAGTGATTATAACCTACGGTATTCCAAATTGGCATATTATAGACTTTCAAACAAAGTCACATATATTGTCCTCAGTGATTGTTGCTAGCACCTCAGCCTCGACCCACTTGGTAAAATGTCGACGACTACTATAAGGAATTTCCTTTGTCTCTTCGCTAGGGGAAGGGGACCCACAATATCTATTCCCCATTGGGCAAAGGGTCATGGCCTCATGATGGGTGTGATCTTTTCCGTAGGCTATCTAAGAATATTAGCGAACCTCTCGCAACTATCGCACCTCTGAATAAGACCCACTAAGTCGGCTTGCATGGTTGGCTAATAGCATCCTGCTCTGACTAGCTTATGGACAAGCGACCGACTACCCGAATGATTTCCACATATTCCTTCATGAACTTCCTTCATGGCGTAATCGGTCTCGACTAGCGACAAGCATCTCAAGTATGGCATGGTGAAACTCCACTTATAGAGGACATAAAAAATCAAGGTATACTGACTGGCTTAGAGTTTGAGTTTTCTAGCCTCACCTTGGTTAGGGGGCAGACCTCCTATTTTGAGGAACTATGTGATTGGGGTCTTCCAGTCGTTTTTGGTCTCATTGGTGCACACATGGATGCTCAGCTCATTCTCCGTATTGGGTCGGGTGGGGCGGCTTACTAGTAGCCGATTCCTTGTCACAGACTTGTCATCAAATACTAGTAGTGCCAATCGGTCTGCATGCTCGTTCTGACTTCCCGGGATGTGTTGGACTTTGACGGCATCATAATGGGACATAAGCTCAGTGACCCTGGCCAGGTATTTTTCATTTGGTTTTCTTTGGCTTTGTATTCTCCAGTCACCTATCCCTCAACAAGCTTAGAATTGGTGTAAGCGGCGACGCGCACAACCCCTACTTCTCTTTCTATACTCAATCCTGCAATCAACGTTTCGTATTCTACTTCATTATTCATGGTGTTGAACCTCAATTGGATAGCATACTCGATCTCTATCCCCTTAGGTGTAGTTAATGGCCTCACCCCACTAGATGATCCATCCACGTGGAGGGCCCATTCTGATTTGGAGGGGCTACTCATCTATTGCTATAAGTGTCAGCTCTGCCAAGACTAGCCCCTTTATAGAGGTCCTCGATCGATAACTAACATTGAACTCACCCAACTCTATCGCCCGATTCACCATCCTACCAGACATTTCTGGTTTCTATAGCACCACTCTCAAAGGTTGGTTTATCAGCACTATTATTTGATGGGCCTATAAATAAGGCCTGAACCTCCTTGTTGTTGTTATTAGTGCAAATGCCAGTTTCTCTAGGGGTGGAAATATTGACTCTACTCCTTGGAGGGCTCTGTTGACGTAGTACACTGGGATCTGATTGTGCTCATCTCTAACTAGGACTGATCTTACTGCCACCTCAGACACTGCTAGATACAAATACAACTCTTATCCTTGAGTCGTACGATCGAGTGTCGGTAAGCACACCAAGTGTCCCTTGAGATCTTGAAATGATCGATTGACCTCCTCTATTCATTCGAATCCTTTCTTCAAAAGGTGAAAGAAAGGAAAACATTTATCGGTTGACCTTGAGATGAACCGATTGAGGGCCGCAACCCTTCTTGCCAACTACTGCACTTCTTTCGTGGTCTACGATGCCTTCATACTCAAGACAGTCTCAACTTTATCGAGGATGGCCTCAATTCCCTTGTGAGAAACCATGAACCCAAGGAACTTACCTGCCGACACCCTGAAGGCACATTTAGCAGGGTTGAGTTTCACTTAGAACTTTCTCAAAGTGCAGAGGGTTTCTTCAAGATCGTCTATGTGCTTTCTGGCTTTCAGGATTTTCACCAACATGTCGTCTACATAAACTTCAACATTTCTCCCAATCTGTGCCTCAAACACTTTATTCACCAATCTCTGATAGGTGACCCCTATGTTTTTTTAACCTAAATGGCATAACCTCGTAACAATATGTGCCTCGGTGGGTGATAAAGGACGTATTTTCTTGATCTCCTTTTCTTATCCGTATCTGATTATAGCCAGAGAACGCGTCCATGAAACTAAGTAGAGTGTGCCCGGAGGTAAAGTTAACCAATGCGTCTATTCTTGGGAGCGAGAAGCTGTCCTTAGGAAAAGCTTTATTGAGGTCGGTGAAGTCTACGCACATCCTCCATTTACCATTGCTTTTCTTAAACAACACCATGTTGGCGATCCATTTGGGATAGGTGACCTCCCGTAAAAACCTTGCTTTTAACAATTTGTCCACTTCTTAAGCAATGGCTTGGTTCCTCTCGACTGCAAAGGTCCTTTTCTTCTGTCTGATCTGTGTTGTTGAAGGCTCGACACTCAGCCTATGTGTGATCACCCTTGGGTTGATCCCTAGCATGTTTACATGCGACCAGGCAAAGGCGTCCCTATAGACCATTAGGAGTCTTTGCAAGTAGAGCTTGAGTTCTTTTGAGAGCACCCTCCCACATGGATAACCTATTTGGGCCTGTAAGGATCGATGTTGAGCTCCTCTAAATCCTCTGCAGGCACAGTTTGTTTTAACTGAGCGTCATCCCTATCTTCTATGTCATTGATGATGAGGGCCTTATTCAATTCTTTCCCCTTTAATGATGCCACATAACATTTTTGAGCAGCTGTTTGGTCACCTTTGACCTCTCCGACCCCCTCCTCAATTAGAAAACACATTAACAAGTAATAGGTGGAAGTAATAGCCTTCATTTTGTTAAGCGTCAGTCTGTCGATGATGGCGTTGTATGCTGAGGGACAATTGACGACCAAGAAGTCAACTACCTTGGTTACTTGACGAGGACTGGCCCCGGCCATCATTGGGAGTGTGATGACTTCCGCAGGGTATAGTTTGTCTCTGGTGAACCCTACTAGAGGTGCCGTTATCGGCCAGAGCTGGTCTTTTCCAATTCCTATATGTTCGAAGGCGGACAAGTATAAGATGTCAACCGAATTGCTGTTGTTTATGAGTATCCTTCTAGTTTGGTGGTTCGCTATGACCATCGTGACCACTAGGGCGTCATCATGAGGGTGTTGCACTCCTTGAGAATCTTCTATGAACGTGATATCCTTTTGATAAGTTCGATGACACTTCCAGGGTCTATCAGTTGAATAGACCTCCCCTTACGAAGTTTTCATCGCCCGTGTGTGCACCTTTATGGCCGATTTTGACTCACCACCTCCTGCAAATCCTCTAGCAATGACTTTTATCTCTCGTAATGGCTCAGACTCAAGATTCTTTCAACCCCATGGCTCTTCTTCTGCACCTGGTGGGGTTCGGGGACGACCTGCTATGAAACACCTCAACCTGCCTTGTCAGATGAGTCAACAATACTTATCTGATTCTTCAGGTCAACCCACTCCTTTATATTATGGCCATGGTCGTGATGGAATCAACAATACTTCCTTTGGGATCTCTTCTTTAGAGGGGTCTTAAGCTTCTCGGGCCATTTTAAGGATGGGTCATCTCAGACATGTATAAAGACCTGTTCGAGGGGTGAATTGAGTAGAGTGTAAACCTAGGCTCACCGAGCGGGTACACGTGCTTTTCTTGGTCTCACCACTTGGTCTACAGTTTCTATCATTCTTGCTTCACCTT
Source organism: Platanus orientalis (assembly GCA_025762735.1). Lineage (NCBI taxonomy): Eukaryota > Viridiplantae > Streptophyta > Magnoliopsida > Proteales > Platanaceae > Platanus > Platanus orientalis. The sequence goes on from JAOXJP010167128.1 coordinate 7,102, forward strand.
CCACAGCTTTCGATCGTTCGTCCATTTTCCTCTTCGATAAATCTCGAAGTTTATTTTCCTGGTCTCTCCTTACAACCATTGCATCCTTGATGTTCATGTGCTTTTGGGCCCGAAGCATCAACTTGGCCATGTTGCTCAACGGGAATTTGGAGAGAGAGAATAGGAATTTTATGGGTAACCCATGAAGGTGGTGAGCACCACCTTCTCATCGGCATCGTCTACCTACATCACTTCTTGGTTGAAGTGGGAGACGTAGTCTCTCAACGATTCTCCCTTCGATTATTTAACATTGAGTAAATAGGTGGTCAGTCTCCGATAACGCCTTCCCCCTATGAAGTGACTGCTAAACGACTGGCTCAGCTCAGAGAAAGAGTTGATGCTGTTGGGTTGAAGACTATTGAACCATTTTCATGCTGAGCCTTTCAAGGTGGCCGGGAAAGCCCTACACATGACCTCATATGAATAGTCATGCAAGAGCATCAATGTTTTATATGTCTCGAGGTGGTCGAACGGATCCCAGCTTTCGTCAAAGGGTTCCATTTTAGGGATCTCAAACCTCTTGGGGAGAGGATGGAACATGATCATTGTAGAGAAGGGGTGGTCGGTCCTTTGCATAAGGGCCTCTACTGTGGAAGGGGTTTTTCCTCGAAGAGCTTCTATCACTATGTTCAACTGATCTTGCATCTTTTGAGTGTGCTTCTCTTGTTTGATGGTGGATCTTCCGTCAATGTCGTTGGTCTACTGAGATGCGGAGGCCCCCGAACCATGGCTATCCCCTTGTCTTTCTCTTCCATATCCTTGTTCGATCTCTAGTCCAGACGTGTGGCCTCTTGGGTCTCTTCGTCATTGGAAGGCTGGTGCTCCATCCGTTCCGTGAGCCTACAACTTAGCTCTTGGTTCTGTTGCGTCATTCATTTAATACTATGGTTAAGGTCCTGTATCTGCTGTTCTAAGTTTGCAATTCTGGCCACCTAAACCTCTTTCCTCCCCTGATCATTTGTGGATGAGGCATTCCGACGAGTTTCCATTGTTCCGGATCGAGTTTCCACCATAGGACCTTTGTCTTGCCGGAAATCTCTTTCTGGTTCCCACAGATGGCACCAACTGATGATATCAAAATTCGGTTCACCCAAATGGTCTTCTAGTCACCCTTGATCTGGAATCTTGCACACGGATCTCACCTACACTAAGACAACAAACGGCGTTCATGTGGCACTGGCCTACACCCCTCCAACGCTCAAGTCAGAGATCGGAGATAAGAAAATTCTCATATTCCCTTACTTGGAGTGATTGTTTTTACCTTCTTCTCCAGGGGTTCTCTTCTTAACATAAGAGCTATCTCTGTAGTCCCACGTGATTGGTTAAGAATATTCTTCGAGTTAGTTAGAAGAACATGGATGAATAGTACATGTGTTGATGTCGGATAGGTTATCGCTCTACATCTTGTAACCGTCTTTTCATCCTTGGTTGTCTGCTTTGAAGGGTTGCTTATTAATATTCATCTATCTACTAGTCGGTCGGACATCTGTACTATTATGTTATCGATGGATCAGTCGGTCGGTCGTAAGACTCTATCACTGATTGCCCGTTCGGTATGCGCAACCGGGGGTTTGAACTGTGGGTGAGTTACTCAACGAATTGGTAGGCCAACTGGTTGGACCAGGGTGGTTCGCCTGGTTAATCGGCTCAGTTAGCTCGGGTACAAATTCCTCATCATCAAGTACCATTTATGTTGAGCTAAAAACGTGCCTTGGTAACACTTCATGACGTTAATCCTTGACTTATGATTTTTTTTTTCATTATTGAAAAAATAATAATAAATTGAATCACTCACTCTACATGCTGGCATGTCATCTTTGCTTTTAGTGTGCGTCTCACGTTTTCTTCTTTAATTCTGTATTTCCATACATATATAGACCTACAGAACGAGACTTCACAGATCTCATTAAGAGAAATACATTCTTTTCTATTGTTTTTGGGTTTTTCTGGGAAAGGATGAAGTTTTCTGTTTCCTTTCTCTTTCTCATTTTTGTTATTCACTTGGTTACAGTCTCAGCCCATGAAGAAACATTTGAATCTCTTAGGGCCCTCCATTCCCCAAAGAAAAAACCGTTGTTGGCGGTGCCCAAGATCTTACGACCCGAAGACTACCTGTCTTTCACTTACTACCATAAGAGCTGCCCCGATCTGGAGGCCATTATCCACAAAAAAGTCAATGAATGGGTTCGGAAGGATTACACCATTGCTGCCAGCCTTATCAGGCTGCACTTCCATGACTGCGCCGTTAGGGTAAGCAGATGACTCCAACACATGACCTCATGGTTGCAATGCACCACTTCTTATGATTAAGCTACATGTGGTTTCGACACCCCATTTATAATATAATTAGTTTGTGTAAGAATTTTACTAGTTATGTTGTGTGTGATTTGGTGTAGGGGTGTGATGCTTCGGTTCTACTAAACCATGCAGGGAGTGAGAGGAGAGCTGAAGCCAGTAAGACATTGAGAGGTTTCCAAGTGATCGATGACATAAAAGCAGAGGTTGAGAAGAAATGCCCCAAGACAGTCTCTTGTGCTGACATTCTCACGGCTGCTGCTAGGGATGCCACCATTGAAGTTGGTGGTCCATTCTGGGAAGTCCCATTTGGCAGGAAGGATGGGCGTGTATCCCTTGCCAAGGACACTGATAGAGTGCCCATTGGCCACGAGAACATCACTGCTTTGATTGAATTTTGCCAATCTCGTGGCTTGAATATACTTGATTTGGTAGTCCTCTCAGGTAAACCCATCATACCCATATCATTTTTCATTATGCACCTATAAAGTACAAGCATGCAGCCCCTATGGCTATGAAAAACAATCAATTGATCAGATGGTTTTGATCACTCCAAGTACCCCAAACGCCAATGCATTTCTAATTGGATATCATCCGGCAATACATTAATAAAGATTATTATTCTTTTCGTGGTCACTAGCTAGGTGCAACTCTCTTACATTTCATAGTCAACCATGTACTAACTAGGACATGGCTTTCAGGATCACACACCATTGGAAGGAGTACGTGTGGTGCACTACAATACCGGCTCTATAACTTCAATGGAACCGGCAAGCCTGATCCCTCCATCGACATTAAATATCTCTACTTCTTGAAGAAAAAATGTACGAGGGCATCAGAATTTGTTGATCTGGACGCTACGACACCAAGGAAATTTGATACGATGTACTACACAAATCTTCAGAATAAGATGGGATTGTTATCCACAGACCAATTGCTCTACTCTGATCCAAGGACGGTGCCATTTGTTACAGCAATGCTCACTCAACCCTCACTCTTCTACAACCAGTTTGCTGTGTCCATGGTCAAGCTAGGAAACGTTCAAGTTCTCACAGGCAAAAATGAAGGCGATATCCGAAGGAATTGCAATTTTGTCAATTGATAAATGATTTACATTTGCCCATCTTCTTTCTTTGTTTCTGTTTAAATTGTTTTCCAATTTGTTTTCTCCAATTGCATTGAAATAAATTGTTGCTGGACCTGAGGTTGCCAGCATAGTTGAGATTGTCATGTTAAATCAGTGTTCCTTGCCACATTTTTGAGAAAGTAATAGAGGGAGAGAAAACAACTAGTAGAAAAGAAATCTATTCACCAGATTAAGATAATAATGCAGACCAGGAAGAAACAAGAACTGGGTTCAAATTTTTATAACATTTCGTATCCTTTACTTAGGATTTGCATTTATTTTTGTCAAATTGTCTTCCAGGTGGATCATTGTACAGACTAGTTACTTTTTTTTTATTTATTTATGTGAAGAATCAAGTAGCAAGGCAGTAGGGGCTTGAGAAGGGAGGGAGGTTGTGTGAAGACAAGACAATAGGTATACCTAACGAAGCACTTGGGAGGCATTTATGAGTCAATAGGGTCCCAAAAACACGAAAATTGGAATCTAACGTGGCTTCTGGATGCTTTAAGGCTTCAGGTTTGGAAAGGTTTTGGACATGTGTTATCAAACAAACATTGTCCAAAAGAAATACTAGGGAGCTGCCCCTCTCAGGGTCTTCGCTCACCTGCCCCTCTCAGGGTATCAAGCAACTGCAGGGATTCTTTTGGTTGTCCTGGTTCCAAATAGAGACTGGACCGACCAACTACGTACCCATAGTGAAGGGCGGGTCCCCTTATGGAGCTCAGGCTGCGCCCAACGTATGTTTGAACCTAACCCATATATATACAACCTCAATTTAGCCTGGCTGGATCAGCCCAACCCATTAAAAGTTTCTGCTGGGGCTAAATTTTAAGTTGGGGTGGAGACCTAATTTACCTGGTTATTGCGTTACTAGTCAGATTCAAGGGAAAAAGTAAAACGAATGATTTTTTAAGGTACGCTGGAGTCCTCCCAAGGAAGATCACTGTGCTTGTCCGTGGGTTAGCGTTAGGATTCATCCTTTTGTCTTGGATTTTGATAGGATAGTCTGAGAATTCACGGCCAGGTTTGTTATCCCTGACCAAAACCGTTGGATTGGAATCTTATACAATTGTATAAGGGATTACAAACTTAGCGATAGATCTTCATTATATCTTCTCAATCCCAGAGATAGAAGATTCCATTCTTACTGATTTGACCGTTAATATCAGAACTCCATCACAACTTCATTTTTGGGAAGGGCCACTTGGGCCTGCAGACTGCCACATCATATTGCAGGACCTGCATGCAGGCAGGAGAGCTTCACAAACAGCTATGGAATGCTGTCGGGGGAGTGTAACCCCAGGACCTCCCTCGTGGAGAGGCGATGCCACAGCCTCCCATGCTAAGGGGCTTGACTCAACTCTTTAACTTGATAAGCATAATCTATGACCGTGCCATAGGAATCCCAAGAATTCAAGACCAGGTGTTGTTAAATGATTTGACATTCTTTCTCATAGCTTGAAAAGAAATTAGGCTGTTTTACACATGTAGCCTGATGTCTTACGGTATTTATTAATCTCTTGTGTGTGTTTCATATACTATAATTATGAAGTTAAAAAGAAAAAAAAAATTAAACCTTCACTATTATTATAACTTTAAGACTGTAAATAATCAAATTGCCCTTGGTTTTTTGGTTCCTCAAAACTATGACAAATAAGGGGGCACTTTTATCCTTCCTCTCACAACAGGCCGCAGAAAAAAAAAATGCTTAGAATCTCATAAATTAAGGAGGATAAAATCAATATACAAAATTGGAAACCGTAGGCAGGGGATAAATATAAATAAACTAAAACATAAGGAAATAGTTATGAAAAGCTCAATAAGTTAGTATTACTAAGGGTACAATGATTATGTTAAAAAAAATGTGATATTTTAATAAATAGGCCCTTTGGCTACCCAAGAAAAAAAAAAAAAAAACAGAGAGTGATACAACCCTAAATAAAATAGTATTGGCAGATAGTTCTATTTAGATAATTTATGAGCATTTTGTTATGATAAGAAGCCATGACGGTCCAAGAGGCATATTACGGTGTTCTCTATATGCCTTAAAGATGATTTCTCCACCTCATATAGATTACATGGGCAATACTCATCAATCTACAACCTTCATTTGGAGGGTCATTTAGGCTGTGTTTGGTAACTCTCCCGAGAAGTGATTCTCGTTGCTTTCGTTCCCAAGATTCCAAAATAGGTGAAAAT
>JAOXJP010167139.1:0-12759 GCA_025762735.1 Platanus orientalis
AAAATATATCAAATCATGTTTTTGATGCATGAAATCAGTAGATCTATCATCTATTTGTGTGGATCTACTGTTTTTTTTTTAGAAGAAGTAAATTTGAAAAAGAAATGAAAAAAACTTATTGTAAATGCAAACCAACGAAGAACACTAAAAAAACCTCTTTGATCATTTGAATCTTCAAGACTTGAAGGTTTTTCTTCAAAATGATTGTAAGATTTAAGTAAAACAACGATTTTGTAGCAACAACAATGATTTTGGAGAGCTTCAATACGAGTTTAGGGGTTTCTATGCAAAATCCAAAAAAATAAAAAAAAAGGTTTTAACGTCTCTAAGGTTCGGGAAGACGATCTGGATCATGGATCGGGCGATCCAAATCCGTAATGAAAAATCGCTGTGACAAAAATGCATGCATTGTATCGTCCGATATGTGTAGGATCGCGAGTTACAGGTGAGTATCGGACTGGACCAAGGCGATCCCGATACGGATCGTCCAATACGATCCCGTATCGTCCGAGATTTAAAACCATGGTTATGATCAAGTTACTTTGGCAAATCTTTTTTCTTACTCATTTCATGTATTGTTCATACATATATCTGTATAGTCGTACTACTAGATTTTCTTTTTTTTTGGGGGGGGGTTAAAATACCTTTCGTGATTTAAAAGTTAAGATTCTTTTGATTTTACCATTTTATTATATGGAGTTATCAATTTCTTGGGTTTTCGAGATTGTCACGTTTGGTAGTTTGTTTCTGTTTCTTATACTTCTGATTGTTGATTTTATGTGGCAATCTCTGTCATCTGGGTTGGAATTGGCAGTTTGCAGAGGATATGCAGGAACGGTGGGAGACCAGTGATCATCCTGTTGTTCACAAAATCTCAGAGTATGCTGCTAGACTTTTATACTTCCATCTTCTTTTTGTGTGTATATTTTATGCTAGAGAGTTGATCTTATAATTTGCCATTGTTTATCTGGTGATGTTTTCTTTGACAGTATTCATGAAGGACTTTTTGGGGAAACTGCTGCTGCATTGTCTGTTAAGGAAATACGTCGTCGAGATCCGTAAGACACTATGTATATGTGGTGTTAGGTTTCTTAGTTTTCATGATTCATCTTTAGCAAACTAATTTCCTGTTCTCTAAAATTTCGTATGGTCAAGGGCTTTCTCTTTACCAGAGTTTGTAGCTGAAGTTCAGGAAATGATCAGTCCAACGCTTAATGCTTACCTCAAGGTAACCGCAATAAGTTTATTATGAATAGAGGAGATGTTGTTTCCCTTTATACTTTTTTTTTTCGTGGGTTTGGCAGTCTGATTTAATTAGAGTTTCTGACTGCATTAAGTAACAAATTCTTGGGCAGGGTGACCTGGAAGCACTTAGGAAGAACTGTAGTCCTGAAGTAATTGAGCGGTGTAAAGCAGAGCATAGAGCTTATGAAAGCCAGGGTATCTTCTTCGACAACAAGGTATGGAGGCCGAACTGTTAATTTGGATATTCTCATTTTTAAACTAAAGGTAATCTTACTTTGTTCTTGACAAGTTGGTCTTGAGCACATTGATATCTTATCTCATGAGTTTTTTTTTTAAAGTACTTTGATATCCTTTTCAAAGATAAAACGGATTACATAACAAAAATGAAAGGAAATAATTTTAAAAGAAAATCCATGATAATTTAAGTGTTATTTTACATTTGAAGTTTACAAATATAAAAAGTATTTTAAAAGTAAATAGGTTGAAACTGAAGTGTTGTTTTAAAGAAATTACAAATAATTTATTAAGTAATGTTGTGGCTAGAACATTAACATCGATTAATCTATAAGGCATCTGGTCCCAAAGTTTTCATGGTGCAAGGCATTTGCATGTATGCCTCACACTTGTGAGGCGTGAGCCTTTAAAGTTAAACCTTGAGGTGTTTTCTTTAAAGCTTATTTTGGGGTGACCGTCAAAGTGTAAGTGCACTCACCTTGTAAAACACTTTTGAAGCCTTGTACCATCTATTTGTGGTCAATCATGTGAAACATGTTCCACCATTGCAGTTTATTTTGGGCCTTAATGTATAAGTTATGATAATATATATTATATTAGCCAATTTATGCTCATATGCTTATTTACCTGGAAACATGTTTCTTTATTGGGAGTACATTCTCATCCTACTCCTTTGCCATTTCTCATGCATTTGCCATTTTACGCGTCTTCTTAAAATTTCAAGTCTTGTTTCCCGCTTTCATTCTTGTCTTCCGCATTTATTTCTGTCTAGGAACTAAGTTCATTTCGTCACATGCAATAATGTGTTTTAGAACATTTGTAGGCCACGGAGAATACTGTTTCCCCATGATATTGTTTTGATTGAGAAGACTAGGGTGGGGGGTAAATGTCAAGTTAGAATTATGAATGAATGTTTGAGAATAAAGAAGTTCTAAGAAAACTAAAACAGATTATGTGGAGTGTGATTTTGGTAAAATAGGAGTAGAAATGAGTGGGTAGTTAAGATTGCTAACCAAGAGGTATCCCAGAGTGACTGTTTTCATTATCTCGGTTCAATCATTTATACGGAGCAAAATGTTGGGCAGAATGAGTGTAGCTGAGATTGGGATGTGGATGAGTGACAATACTAGAAAAGATAGAATCGACAATGAATGCATGTGAGGGAGCTAGGGGGTAGCAGCAGTAATGATAAGACAAGGGAAAGTCAACTGGGATGGTTAGGTCAACAGCACCAGTGAGGAGTGAGATGGTGCAAGTTGAAGGAGTTAAAAGGACAAGAGGAAGGCCAAAAGTGACTTGGGTTGAGGCAGTGAGGAATGGCATGAGTACTTGTGATTTAACGGCGTGTCCATGGTTAATGGGCATAACTGAATTTGTGTACCGAACCCAAAGTAGTTGAGATAAGCCTTTGTTGAGTTGAGAGGCCCTTAGAGAGGCTCTCTCATTCATTGAGAAACAATAAGGTGATTTTAGGCAAGCAATGGATCGATGAAAGAAAGGCTAATTATAATGAAGAGACACATTAACTATGGTATGTGGTATCGATTTTAAAGTAAACTAGTAAAGTTAACTTCTATGGTTCTATCAGCTTTGGAAGAGAACAAGCAAAAAGAGATTATCAAAGAACTTGATGAGCCAAAGCTTTCACCAATCCTATTTACAACTCTATTGAACAGATGAATGTCTTAAATGAGATGATTTTGTAAGAGACAATGCAAAAGACTGTTAATGTTTCTCTCTTGAATGAGGTGAAAGAATTCATTATAAAACAGCTCCTTGATCTGTCCAACAAAGTTAGTGAGTTGTTATCTGATTATCTTGATGTAATTCCACAACCTGAAGAAATATACTTTTTAAGTTTTTTTCAAGACTTTTTAAGTCATTGCCAAATTCGGTTGTTCGGAGAAAGATACATCATAAAAATTTCATCCCAAACATCCTACATGGTTATGCATTCAAAGACATCCAACGGTGTTGATCATTCATTACTACAAAACTCAAGGATGAGTTTTATTGAACCAAGAAAGAATGATGCATAACAAGAAATAGCCTGTACTCAGATTTGATGTGTTGTGCAGGTTATTTCTTGCATTTTGGGTTAAATATTTTTGTATGGAAAACAAATTTAATTTTGTTAATTTCAGGTTAATCTTGGTTAGCTTCTTGTCAATCAATTTAAGGGTTTTTATTTATTCTCAAATTAAATAGGTTAGCTTCTTGTGAATCAATTAAATAGGTTTTTATTTATTCTCAAATTAAATAGGTTTTTATTTATTTTAAAGAAAGCAACAGAGCTATTTCCGTCACTTTTGAAATCATAACTTGTTTGGCTTGATTGTGGTGTCATTTGAAAGGCTATTCAGTTACCTTTCCGACAAGACCAAGATTTGGAGAATCCAATGTGATTTGGGAATGCTATGGCTAAAGGGAACAAATGTTTTGTCCCAGAATTTGTATGTCCTCACCGTGTCCTACACACAAAGGCTGGGTGTATAGGGTTAAACCTATAAAAACAGTTTTTGAATGAAAAAAAAAGGTACCCATAAAAATGGGGTGTATAGGGTTAAAACCATAAAAAATGGTGTTAAAATGAACATTTCCTCCCTATTTAAAAGAGGCACAAAATTCAAAGAACCATCACGTGGCAGACTCTGGTGTGAGGACATGGTGGGACATACAAATTCTAGGACAGAACATTTGTTCCCATGGCTAAAAAACTGGCAGTGTATCACTTTGTGATGGGATTTAGTTATTTTAGTGTTTTATATTTTTAGGAAGTCTAGTTAGAGTGAGATTTGGAAAGCTTGGAATTTATATATGCTTTGTAGCTCAAATTTAATTATTGAATGATCAATTGATTATTGATGAATGCAAGGCTACAGTAGCTTTGTTCTCTGGTATGACTTTAGAATTTTGGTGTGATGCTTTTAACCCTAGGTGTGACTCCTAAGAAGCCATTGGTGTGACTCCATTGGTATTTTCTTCCCTTTCTCTATTCTTTGTTTTCTTTCCATTACAGTTTTTTTATTTTATTAAAAAAACATATCAGAGCCTTGGCCCTACATCAACCTGTGTATGCTGCTATTATTCCCAATTTTCTATTTAGTTGCTGATAAAACTAAAAAATAAAAAAGAAGAAAATTTTCTTCCAATTTGCATATGAGATACTTTGCCATGTTTACCATGAAAATTGGGCATAAATATGTGATAATATGTGTTTACCAAATATTCTCTCTATGGCTGGTCTATTTTGTAGTAATCTCTCCGATTAGGTTGAGGATAGAAAGAATCTATACTCTATTATGTTGTTGTGTTACAACTTAAATTTGAACAATAATCAGACTAATCACTATAAAGCCTTGTTTCAACCGTTGGCTGATGGATTTAAAATACTTCAAAATATGGTTACCAGGATTCAGTCCTCTGAATTTTGCGTGTCAGGATTCTCTAGGGAATAGGCCAAAGAGTAGAATGATATGGTCACTAATCCATGTTTGTTAATAATTTCTTACTCCAGATGCTACATATATCCGAGTTGGAGGTTAGAGAGATCAAACTGATGGGAACCACTCCCATAATCATTGTAGCTGTAAGCATTTCTTTGACATTTATGTTGTTGACATATCAGATTTTGGAAGCAAAATCTGATTCTGATGAACCCTTTCCCTTTTGGGGTTGTTGCAGTTTCAAACACAACAGGTCTACTGTGTGCGTGATAGACGTGGTTCCATAACCGAAGGGGGGAAGGTAAAATCTGGATCTTTTTATGGCAGTTAAATGTATATTCCATTGATACATATACAAATATGTATCCAAGTGTTACCTTGATATATGTATTAGCAATTTTAGAAGCATGGGTTTAACTACGTCTTACCAACCAAAAAGAAATTCTATGGATTCCACCATAATTGTGGCCATTATCAGCATTGAGTGAATTGGAGATATCCTATGTCTAATAACCGACTGGATTGGATAATATAATAACTCAATCTTAGACAAGAATAAAGGAATGCTAGCTGTATGGCTCTGTATGCCTTATGGTCTTAAAGCACACAACTACAAGGCTAATCAGGGGTGTTTTGGTTAATAAACAGCCCCATTACCCATGTATTAACCAAAACACTTCTTGATTGCCTTGTCGTGTTCTGGTGATTGTCCTAAGGAAAAATAAAATAAAATAAAATTTTCTGATTAAAATGGTTGATAAGTGGCCTTGAAAGAGATGTGATCAGCTGCAGGGGCTGAACCAGCCCATCTTTGTCTTCTTGTGGTCTAACATTGTCAGGCTAAAATGTCTATATTTGAAGTCCCATCAAACTAGTTCATCAAGCTCTAGAGAAGACACATGACCCCTTGGTTCACTTGTTTTACTAGTTGTTTAATTAGGACTCTGATTATTATGTTTACTAGAAGTTTGGTCTTTCTTTGGTTTAATTTTATTTAGTTTCTAAGTTGTTTAAAGAGTATTGCTTGTGGTATGATAGATCTTAGGAAAGTGAGTCATATTCCCGTCCCCTTTCTTTGGCCATATCTTTGGAGGGCTTATTCATTTGAATTGACTTTTTATTTTATTTTTTATAAGCTACCTTTCTAACGAGTACAATAACTTGCGAAATACTGTTGGTGTATCAGCTGTCAAGTATCTTTAGAGTTTAATTTTAATTAGGAGTTTCTTTGGTTTCTTGGTTAAGGTTTTTTTTGGGATTAATATAGAGTTTAATTTTAATTATGAGGTTCTTTAGTTTCTTGGTTAAGGGTTTTTGGGAATTAGTATAGAGTTTAGTGATTTGTCTATAAATATGGCGGAGATGGGGTGGTGTAAAGTAGGACTTGATTGTAAATAATGCTCTGGTATATGGGTTTGGTGCAGATTCCAACCCCCTTCTCTTGAAGGTGCTGATGCTTTCAAGTTCTTTTGGTGCTGTTCTCATTCTTTTTACTGTATATTACAACTGGGCACTGGTTCAATAGCGTATTATGCACCAGTTGCCCACCAGAAGGTCATGCCTATCTATAGTCTTTGTATTTATGCATGTCTATGTAAAGGACATTGGATGTTTTAAGGAACTACCATACTGGATTTACTTGTTTCAATATGTTATAATATGATAATGCAGCTTGTAATCATCGCTGGTGTGATGCCTTTGGGTGTTGACAGTTTCTCTGCTAAAAGATGTTATTTACATTTTTTTTTTTCTGAGTAAAATGTTATTTACATTGATCAGGTGGTTTATCCCACTCTTGATCACTGTGCGATCAATGAATTCTGGTGATAACTTTGACACTGCTTTACATCTGCAGTACTCATTCTGATTTTTTGGTATAACAATACTGTTTCTTGTTCATTACCATGTACCATACATTGCATTTATCTGGACACAATGTTAGGAATCAATCTGAACTTGATGCTGTTTGATTCACTTAATGAGCAAGGCCTTTCCATATATTTATACATCTTTTATTGCTATCATGTTAGACATGATGTGTCTCTTAGGTTTTCAAGGGGTGAGTTTGCATTTAAAATCTATGGGTGGTTGTGGCTATTTGTGCAAATATGGGTGTCCATATCTCATTGTATGCCTTAGCTTTGTTGTTTACTGTTAGTATATCAAATTGATATAGTATGGCTGAAATTTCGACTTCTATGCAGGATACGATCCACACTGTATACTATGCATGGGCTATGCAGCTAATGGACGTAGAAGAACTGGGGGAAGGCGCTTTCTACCCAGTATGGAGGTTAAGAGAAATGCAACAACTTGGTATTCAGGCTCTCATCTAGTGGTCAGTTTTCAACTGATGCATGGGTCCTGTTCTCTGGATTTTTGTTTTCCACCTCCAGGGAAAAATCAGGATAGGTATTTCCAACTTAATTTAAGCGAAATAAATGGTAATATTATGCAATTTATTTTTGAATGGAGGGAATATTTATTTACCCCGTTTTTTTTTTTCCATTTATTTATCGATATTGGTGGTTTACATGAATCACATTTTCATGATCCAGATAAATTGCCAGAATTATCTGTGATTCTTTTTTCGATAGATAAAAGTATATGTAACTCCTAATAGAACTTGCAGATTGAATGGGAAAGGTTCTCATAGGGGGCCTTTGTTTTCCTTTATTTTTATTTTTATTTTATGTGAAAGTAAAAGTGAGATCCAATCTATGGGGCATTTGTTGTGTTTTCTGTTGTTGCAGCTGTTGTTGGGGCGGGGGCTTGCAATATTCCAGTGTCAAAATTGTGAAGGTGAAAGAAGGCTTTAAGCAATAATATTTGTTTAACAAAATCAAGCGCATAAGTGATCTATGGTTATGGTTATAATCAGCTCTTACCCTTTTCCATTTATCATCATTGATAATATCAATTCGACCAGTACTTGAGACCTAGAAGTATACACTGGAACTTACAACAACATTTATGTTTTTCTGGGTGTAAATGTATCATCCAAAAGAGATGGCTTATGGTATGCGAAGCAAATGTTCTGTGATAAAAATGCCTCTGTAGTGTATATGGTGAATTATAAACAGACATGTGTTGTTTTTTGGGGGTAAAAGGGTCCAAAAAAGCATTCATTTGAAAAAGTAGGTGGTCAATAAAAGACATCAAATTCAAAAACACATCAAGTGCCAATCAATGCATGAAAATAGAGGTCTGTCTCAAAACAGACAATCATTCTCCTTAAATATGTGGTCGACATGTTATGAGGGGATTGCTTGATAAACAAATCTTTTTTGCTTTGAAGCCCACAGCTGGGTGTTCCTTCAAAACCGACTGGTTTTCCCTTGGAGAGAGTCCTTGGGTTTCTTTATCATGGTAAGAGGCCAAGATCCCCTGTTTTGTAGTGAGAGGCTGCAACTTAGGTAATCCTTCTTCGTCTTCCTTTCTTAATTTTGGTTCATTGTTTGTTGTAGTTTAATCTTGGGATAGCAATCATGAATTACTCTTGAACCAAGAAGGAACCCTCCCGTTTTCCCTGATTTCTTCCCAGAAATATTGGAGTTTCTTTAAGTTTCTTGATGTTTAAATCTAAACCAAGCCTTGAACCAGCCAAAAAAAAAAAACCATTCTGCAGAGCTTCTAGGGTCTGTTGGAACCCTTCAGCAGCATCGGGATTCATCCCAGAACTGTACAAGCTTCAGAAGACAGAAACCCACCTCTCCTTGAATTTTTGGGTGGTTCTGTAGGGGGTTTTCTGAGTCCTAATCCTTGCAACCTGACCTGAGATACAAAACCTGCTACAGGCTCCCTCCCATAATAAGTTAATAACCCCAACCTGTAGATACATAAACCATGTTTTCTCTTCTCTGCAGAATTATTTTCCACTAATCTAATACCTGCAAATACCGTAACCCCTTCCCAAAGCCCTGCAGACCTTTTTCTTTAAAACCCTCTCTGTAGTCATCTTGATAACCCCTGATTTAACCTCAGGTCTGCATCTGTAAACCCTATACCTGTAACTATTAGAAACCCAGCAAGCTCAGTCTTTGGGATGGGTTCTGCAAAACCTCCCCGCAAGACTTGAACAGTTGGACCCCACAGCCATAATAGACCCTGCTGTGGCTCCTGCAGAATCCTCTCTATAACCCTTATCAGACACAGACTTAAAATGATCCTGCAGAGCTCCTGAAACCAGATCAAGCTTGCGGTGATTATAAAATACCCCCAGCCCAGCCACAAATCCCTGAATATGTCTGCAGACACTGGTATCCTCTTTATTACTTGCTACTGCAGCTACTACAGTTCTATTTCTTCCTACTGCAGATCCTATTTTATAAAGACAACCTTTTCGCTGCGGGTCTTAGACTCTGATACCCTTGCTGCAGATACTCTATTCTTATAAAACCCAACCTTTTCCCTACTTCAATCCTTTGATACCCTACTGCAGAATGCAGAACCTTCAGTTAGCAACTCCATTCCCTACCCAAACCTCTAAACCATCAGTTTACTGCTGAGAGCCTCCCCTATAAACCCCAACACCTGCAAATATATAATATTTTATGTCTTTCTTTAGCTGCAGCAGACTTCTCCCTCATGCACAAGCCTCTCCTGGAATAACTTATATTGACCACACCTGTTCCTTGTTCATCCAGGTCTACCAAACCCTTTTCACAGCCCAGGTATTCCCTTTTCCAGTGCTAAGTCCTGCAGCCTATTCCTTCTATCCATATCCTTATCCTATACACTTGAGGTTCTGATTCATTAAAGTATATATATACCGTTTGGACCTCTGTAATCATAACCTGGCTGTTTTCGGGTATTGCTATGTACCTCTGTGAGACCTGCTGCTCTTATTTAAGTACTTGGTTAGCCACTGCCACATGTTACCTGCCACTTAAGGCCTTTACATTGGACTGCTGGATTGATTCTTGAGTCAGGTTCTAGAGAATAACTTGTGATTTGTTTGATATAACTTGAGCAGAGTCCGTCCTAGTTCTTTTGTGGGCCTATAATTCACACATTTGCAGCCATCCCCCAGGCTGTCCTCCATCAGTCACCTTGATGTAATCTTCTGGAGCCATGAAAGCATTCTACAGATGACCCATTTAAGTAATCCTTTGGACCCATGAAAGTATTCTATGGATGACCCATTTAAGAGAATTGAAAAGGATAGTTCTGTAACATTTCCTCGTCCAATTCCTCCAGCAGTTACCAAAGCCCATTCTATACACCATATAATCCAAGAAAGCCCAATTTTCCCAGTCGTATCCTTTCTCCAAGTCCAACTTACACAGAATCCCTGATCACCCTTTCTTGATCACCACATCAATACATCCATTTGCAACCAACACTCCATCTATACACTGTCTGCCCCCCAATAAAAGCAATTTGATTTGGGGAAATCAAGCCATTCAAAACTTCCTTAAGACGACATGCAAGAGTTTTAGAGATTATTTTATACACACTTCCCACTAGACTGATGGATTGAAAATCCTTGATCATGTCAGCCACCATTTTCTTCAGAATGAAAAAGATAAATGTAGCATTGGTTCCTTTTTCTAATCAGGCCTCCGAATGGAGATGCTTTAGAGTATAGCCATAATGCCCCATTTTACCACCTCCCAACATACTTTAGAAAAAGCCATAGAAAAACCATCCAGGCCAGGGGCTTTGTCATCCTCTATGCTCTGGACAATGCTCTTTAGCTCAGCTTCCTCAAATGGTCACTCCATCCAATCCCTTTGCTCATTTGTTAAAGACTTAAAGTGCACCCTGTCTAGCTTTGGTCTGGAGATTCCTGGATCTTTGTACAAATCCAGAAAAAATTTCTGCCACATGAATTTACAGCCTTTCTTTATCTTCCACAACCTCATTATTTATTTGCAGTTTAGATATAAAGTTTGTATTCCTCCTTGAAAAAGCTCCTGTGGAAAAATTTTGTATTGTTGTCGCCCTCCTTGAGCCATGAACTTTAGCTTTTTGCTTCCATTTTATTTCTTCCAAACTCACCATATTTGCAAAGTCCTGATTTGCTACATCCCTTAACATCCTTTCCCCTCTAGTTAAGCATCAATACTCCTCAATGCTGTCCCAATTCTTCATTTCATCCAAGAGATTCTTCTTTTTCTCCTCAATGCACCCAAAGACTTCCTTATTCCAAACCCTTAGCTTATCCCTGAGCAACTTGAGTTTTAATCTCAATTGTTGTCCTAATTTCTCCATGACATGAAAAGAACTCCACCATCCCTTCACTAAATCAATAAAGCCTGGGAATTTCAGCCACATATTTTCAAACTTGAAGGGTCTTGGGACCGACCTAGACATCTTTCCATTTAATAAAATGGGTATGTAGTCAGAAGTTGGTCTCGGTCTCACCTCACCTATGGAATATTGAAACAAGGTATCCCATTCAGGTGATACAAAAAATCTATCAAGCTTACTTAGGCTCAGAACATCCTGCATATTCGACCAAGTAAATCTAGCTCCAGCAATGGGCACTTCCTGAAGGCCATAACCATCCACAAATTCCAAGAACATTATCATATTCCTCGATATGTTTCTTCCTCCACTTTTGTCATCAGGTTCCTTGACCTCATTAAAGTCCCCTCCCAAACACTATGGACCCGCCCAGGAGTCCCTAATTCTCCCCAATTCCTCAAAGAAGTTCTGCCTTAAGCTGCCATTGCACAGCCCCTCTCAGTTTGCCACAAATAGAGACCGAGAAGCAGCCAACCTGAAAGCCATCACTTCAATTTTGCCCGCATCCTACAACACCCATATGCCACCAGAAGCCCCATTAGAGGGCAGACACACCCCGTCAACTAAAGCAAAGGTGCACACCTGACACATAATTCCTCTTTCAAGACCCTTCTTCCTTGTTTCTTGCAACAACACCACCTCCGCATTACGCATCTTTATAATATCCTTGATCAAAATCCTCTTCTCAAATCTCCCTAACCCTCTGAAATTCCATGATAGAACAGAAAGATTCATTTTAAACATGTACAACCCAGACGTGCAACGAGCATTTAAACTCCACATAGGGATCAAACACCCTTTTTGCTCTTTGTTCGGCGGCCCTTCTTGTCATACCAAACAGAAGACTTAAGGTTATTCACCTCCCTTCGAACCCTATGATGTTCATTATAGAGCCAGAGATCGGAATCTCTTTTTCCAGGGCCATGAAAAGATCACTGGCTTGTTTCTCTACTCCCACAAAAGTCACTCCCAGGAATTGGCTCACAGCTTGGATTTGACTTAAAACCCATATAGAGACATCGGACAGCGATTGAAACTGCTCTCCAATATATATAAAGGATCTAACAATTTCTTTTCCATGGTTTTCTACTTTTCTTAAAAAATGACAAAAACCTGCAAAAATTTATTGGAATTCTCTGCTGTCAAAATTCCATTTGGTAAATTAGATATCTCATAGGACGGTGATTTTATCTTAATTTTGTAATAAACATCTTGGAGAATAACTATAAATTTTGTTAGGAGTTTCTTATTTTTTGCAGATATCTTTCTTATTTTTCGAGTGATGTAGTGCAAGTTCAAGAATCAAGACTCCATGACAAAGGGAAGGCCAAAAAGTACTTAAGTTAAAACAGTGAGAAAAGACCTAAGAGCTTATAATTTAATGAAGATACAGCCCCAGATAGAGTGGAATGGCAGACTAAGATTCGTCCAAATTGTTGGATAAAGCTTGATTGAATTGACTTGTATCTTTCTTCAAGATTTTCAACAGCCTACAAAAAAGCACAGGCATATATATATATATATATATATATATATATATATATATATATATATATATATATATATCTCTCTCTGATACAAA
>JAOXJP010167150.1:0-12759 GCA_025762735.1 Platanus orientalis
GGCTAGGGGCTTTGCCCCCGGATCCCCATGGGCAAAGGATTCACTTTTCTCACCTTCACCCGTTTTCAAGTCATATTTGGGTTTTTCGGATCATCATCCCAGGTTATATCTTGGGTTGAATACAAGACATTAACTCAACAATCATACACCTCACCTTATCTCTTTCTTCGCTCCTCCATTACACCATTACATAAGTCTACCAACGTCTTAACACCCTAACTTTCTAACTTGTGCCTGCCTTCTTTTCTGGTACTATAACTACTTCCTTAACATCCCACCCTCAAATTCAGAAGTGGTAAAACTCTGAATTTGTATCTGAACTGATTAAATTTTGTAGAAGAGAAAGGCTTTGTTAGAATGTTGGCATGTTGAAGATTAGTAGGTATATAGCTGACCTTCAACTGGTTCTCTAGTACTTTCTCCCTGGTAAAATGAAAATCCAATTCTATATGCTTCGTTCTACCATGAAAAATGGGATTTGACGATAATGATATCGCAAATTGATTATCACACCAAACAATCGGAATTCATTGCACAGGAATCTGAGTTCATTTAAGAGCATGGTAATCCAACAAATTTCAAGGCTCATTCTATACTTCTATAAAACTTAGGATCATTATACAACTAACCACTTGATTATGGAAGTAATTTCTTTGAAACTATCAGAGTGGGACTTGGTTTACCATCTTCCATACCCGTTTAGTGAAGTAACTTTTTGGCATATTGTTCTTGAAAAAAAATTATTCACGAGTTATGCTAAATAAAATCGATATCCAAATATTGTTTCAACTGTCCTAAATGTTGCATATCGAAGGAGTTATGTAGCTCACAAATCAATTTAGTAATGAACATACTATCACTGCCTGTAATAAGTATGTTATCCACATACACAAGTAAAATTGTGATTGTGGATTTGTGATGACACACAAACAAGGAGTTATCTATTCAACACATTGTAAATCCATGAGTGACAAGAAAATTGGAGAATCTGGTGTATCAGGTGTGAGGAACTTGCAGTAGACCGTAAATCGCCTTCTTGAGATGACACATATGGTTCAGAAATTGTGAGCAAATAAATCCCGTTGGTTGAATCATGTGAATGTTCTCTGATATAACTCCATGCAAAAACGCATTCTTCACGTCAAGCTGTTGAATTTTCCACCCGAAGTGCAAGGCTGTAGATAAAATCAATCTTATAATGGTCATTTTGATCACCGAACTAAAGGTGTTGTAGAAGTCCAGACCGGGCTGCTGGTTGTACCCATTCGCTACCAACTGTGCTTTATATCTTACAACACCTCCATTTGAATCTCTTTTTATTCTATAAATCCACTTGCATATGATTAGCCTTTGAGAATGGATTGAACGGAACCAAAATCCCATGTATGCTAGTGTTGTAAAGCATTGAATTCCTCAGTCATAGCTTGTTTCCATTTGGAACATTTTGATGCTTCTGTGAAACTGATTGGTTCTGTTTCTGAAACTTGATGTATAAATAAGCATCACTTCTTAATCGGTTTAGAGATTCCATCTTTAGATCTTGTTAACATCAGAGGAGAATTTCTAGTTATGGTTGACCGAGATGGAAATCGTTTCGGATGCTCAGATATCGCCACTGACTGAGTTGAATCTGCTGAGTTAATGAAATTATTGGGTAGAGACGACGACTTGCTCGGACATTCGGGTGAAGACGATGATTGTCGTTGCAGGTTGTCAGATGAGTGAAAGGAAAAAAATTAGGTGAGAATGAATATTATCTCCACAAAATCCGGATGGTTGTGATTTGATAATCTCATCTAACGGAGAGTTAACCAACTCATGTGTTAATTCTTATAAGTTGGTTTGCCTTTAGGATCTTCCATTACCCGATTTGACGACTGTGGTTTAGAGTCACTTGTGCACGTGGATGTTTGAGTTATTTAAATCCAAAGATGGAACTTGGATATTAGAATCTAATGGATGTGATATGATTGGCTGAAACTCAGTAGACTATACATGAGATCTTCCATCAGACGATAAAGATACAACTGCATTGCTTGACACACCATCTAACGGTTGAGACAACTTTGAGATTTTGGAACCAAAAAATGAAGACGACTCTGTATGCAATGAGCTTGGATCAAGTCCCAACAATGGTGGTGCCGTAGGATCTGACTGTAATGACTTATGAGAAAATGGAAACACCGTTTCTTTGAATAATGTGTGTCCGCTTATATATACTCTCCCAGTTTCTTTGTCAAGGCATCTGTAGCCTTTGGACAATGGTGCATATCCGAGAAAAACACACGGTTTTGATCTTGCTTGAAGCTTACTGTTAGTGTATGGGCGTAGACACGAAAAGCACATGCACCCAAAAAAATCGAAGAAAATTATAATCTGGTTTCCTTTTGAACAACTTGAAATAAGGATTATCACCCTTTAACACATCTGTTGGTAATATATTTATCAAGTAAATAGTAGTAAGAACTGCTTCTTCCTAATATTCAGGAGGCATGAAGGCCGTTTGAAGTACAGAAGCTATAGTCTCAATCAAATGTCTATGTTTTCTCTCAGCCACCCTGTACTAGGATTGTGTGTGTGGACATGTTTTCTGGTGTACAATACCACTTGTAGAATATAGTTGTGTAAAATTGTTATTTACGAACTCTCCACCTCCATCAGTTCTCACTATTTTAATAGTGGTACAAAGAAAGTTTTCTACTTGTGTTTTAAAATGACAGAAGGTAGTAAAAACTTTAGATTTATATTTGAGAAGAAAAACCCAGGAATGTCTGGTGAAATCATCTACAATTATGAGATAAAACCGACATCCACTTATGGTAGATGATGAGTCAGGTTCCCATTCACCTATGTGCAACAATTCTAAAGGACTGTAAGTAATATAAGAAGACAATGTTAAGTGTTGTCTGCGAATCTTAGAAACATTACAATGAGAACATGAGTCTGAAACACGACTTGAAACATGCAAAAATTTTAGAATGGATTTCTGAGTCTTTACGGCTGGATGACCAAGCCGATAATGTCATGCGGGTTCAAACTTATTGCATTGAAACACCATTGCAGTAGTTTGAGGTTGTACAAAAGAATTTGTAATGGGGAATACTCCATTTTCACTATGATGGCAAAACTATATTGAGGACCCTATTAGCTGACCCTAGACCTAGCCAACATGACCCCAACCCCAGAAGGACTAACCTAGAAAAATCCTGAAGAGACCAGGCCTAAGACCCTCGAGTAACCAACACCGAGACCCCTGACCCAAATATCGAGTCATCTCTCGGTACCAGACCCCGGGCACCCCGCTGATAACCCCGACCACCACTCAGGGTACTGACTCCAAAAAAGATCCTCAAAGCCCCATGGCCCCAAGGTCCCCAGGGTACCTCGATCATTAGGAGGTGACGGCCCCGACCGACTTAGACTAGGGATAAGCATGATCTGAAAAACCGTTATCTGGACAGAATATCCTCTGTAGTAGTCCTGTCAACTCTAAGAAAATGACAGAGAAGGTAGGAAGAGACGCGGCCCAGGACATGGGCAATAGTGTCATGTGAGAACATGGGTAGCAATGCCATGCGAGAACATGGGAGAAAGCAACATGCAAAAATGTGAGGGAAAGAGACAGGTGAGATCCGCTCTAATGCACTACTACTTAAGCCTATAAATACTTGTAACACTTCATCTTCCAGGTATGAGAGATTAAAAAGAACCCCAATAGAGTGGTGCTCAACTTCCTACAGCCCCTCCTGTTTCTCTAACTTAATCGTCAGAGAGCTAGAAGCCGGCCCCCAGTCGACACTAACTCCTTGACTATCTCTCCTTTCTTGTGTGTAGAGCCCGCATCGTTGAGGACTCAGGTCGACCACGGGACCATCTGATTGGCATAAGAAAGACGATGGAATCAATACACTATCAATTGGTGCCGTCTGTGGAAAATTCATTTCCTGACAGAACCTAAGGTTCATATGGTCAAAACCAGATCAATGACAGCCCAACACGACCAAGTTAATGGAGTCGATGGATTGGAGACCTTAGTCTATGATGGGGCACGCCTTAAAACCCCAAAGGTTGACGTGCTCAAGAGGAAGATTTAAGGGCTGACGGCGAACATGCAGCTGCTAATGGATTAGAACCAGGAGATTATACTAGAACTAAGAGGTCGAAGGAGTACACCAGGCAACGGGGATGCAAGGCAGCTAGGGCCTCAAGCTCCTCCAATCCAGAGCCATGACCAGGTGCATGAAGACGAAAGCGTCTCGACCTCTTAGTTTTGAGAAAGTTGCCATGAAGAGAGAGTTTGCATCCTAGGCTCCTGGGAGGAAAAAATAGAGGTCGTAAAAAAGGAGATGGCGATGATGAGGAAAACCTTGAAAGGAAAGGCCCTAGCCACCGTCGACGAGTTGATCCAGAGAACAGATCACCCCTTCATTCCAGAGGCAATGACCCGTCCCCTCCCTGACAAATATAAGCCATCACATATGGAGATATTCGATAGTGGCAAGGACCCCTTGGATCACCTATAAGCCTACAAGACACACATGAACCTTCAGGCAATCCCCGACGAAATTATGTGTCGAGCCTTCCCAACAACAATCAAGGGGTTTGCTAGAGTTTGGTTCAACCGGTTGAGACCTGCTAGCATATCAAATTTCGTGGGACTAAGTCGACAGTTTATCAGCTATTTCATCGGTGGTCAGAGGCACTAGAAGCTGGTGACCTATCTCCTGAATGTCAAGTAAAGTAAAGGGGAGTCCTTACAGGACTATATGTCTTGGTTTAACAGAGACACGCTGCAAGTTGTTGATGCCGACAAAAAGATGGTCGTTGTTGCTCCGATGGTTAGGCTATTACCCTCCAAACTTTTGTTCTCTCTTTCAAAGAATCCCCATTCCCGCATAGCTGACCTCATGGTAAAAAAGCAGCAACACATAAACGCTGAGGTTACCCTCAGCGCTCGGTGAGAGTGAGATGTCAGGCCCAGTTCGCAATCAGACAAACGGAAGAGGGAACAACAGCAAGTACTATGAGAAGATAGAGGCGGCCGGGGGAGAGAAGGCAATACCCACCGCTGGATCTAGCCCCGGGTCAACCTCCCTCCTAGTAGGTTTCAAAACTATACTCCTCTTAATGCACCCATGGAGTAAGTGTTCGTTCATATCAAGGATAACCCGAGCATCAAATGACCTAAGAGGATTTGTGCACCCCCAGAAAAAAAGCCACGATAAGTACTGCCGTTTTCATCGGGATCATGGCCATGACACCAACGACTACTTCAACTTGAAGGAGTAGATAGAAGTCCTTATTCAACGTAGGCAACTGCAAAGATTTGTGGCGAAGCGGCAACAGGTCAGACCCGAGAACACCCGTCAAGTTCCTTATACCCGACAATAATCCGAATGAACATAGTCCAATGTTCCTTTTGTCTTGTGAACTGTAGTACTAAACTTTACTCTGCGTTGCTTCCTAAATACGCAGTCCTCACAAAAGTCCAACTTCACTGTCTTCTAATCATCAAACAAGCCTTGCTTGCTCAACATAGTCATCCCCTCTCACCCATATGCCCATGCCGCATATGCCAAAAGTGGGTAGTGTTTGAATCAGTATCTATAGATGATGAAACTGTTATTACCCCTAAAACTGTACTGCCCTGCAACACATAAATTTCCATTCTTCTGCCCTTTCATCACTACTAGTGCACCCTTTGTCACTCTCATGACTCTACCTTCAATGGTACACTTACATCCAATAGAATTAAAAGCACCCAATAAGATTATGTTCTTCTTCAGGTCTGGTATATGTCGGGCATTTGTCAAGATCTTAACAATGTCATCATGCATCCTAATCTGAATTGTCCCAACTCCTACAGCCTTATAGGCCATGTTGTTTCACATCAAAACTGTACCGTCATTCACCTAATTATATGTTGTAAACCAACTCCGTTTCAAACACATGTGAAAAGAATACTTGAATCAAGGATCCACTCCTCATCAGTTCACACATTGTAATAAGAAATAACAAGGACATTCTCAGAACCATCAGAACTGTCTTCTGCTACACTTGCAACATCTTTCCCTTTCTCCTTAAGCTTTAGGCAATCTCTGTGAAAGTGCTAAGGCTTATGACAGTAATAACACTTGTAATTCTTTGATCTAGATTTGGATCTAGATTTTTCCTTTTCAAATGAATCTTTTTCATTCGTCCTTCCTCTAGCCACCAGCTCTTTCGCCTGGCTATCACCTTTTTCTGCAGACACTCTCTTTCTCAATTCTCTAGAATGCAAGGATGCTTTGACATCTTCCATAGAAATCGAATCCTTCCCATAAAGTAGGATAATGACGAAATGCTCATAAGATGAGGGTAGGGAATACAACATAATTAAAGCCTAATCCTCATCATCCACTTTTAAATCTATATTTTTTAAATCCATAATAATATTATTAAATTCATCAAGATGAGTCTTCAGTGACATACCTTCTCTCATCCTCAACGTATAGAAGTGTTGTTTGAGATATAATTTGTTGGTGAAAGACTTTGTCATGTACAGACTCTCTAATCGAAGCCATAATCCAGCCACAGTCATCTCATCAGCAACCTCCCGCAAAACTTCATCAGACATATACAATTGAATCACACTAAGTACCTTAATGTCAAGTTCTTCTCGTTCATCTTCCTTCATCGTTGCAGGTAATTTATCCTTCCCTAACAGCGTCTTGTATAGTCCCCGTGTGCCAATAATGCCCGTATTTTAACGCGCCAGAGACTGAAACTGTTTTGCCCATCGAACTTCTCAATTTCGTACTTTGTTGACATTACAACGATCAACCTAAGCTCTGATACCAGTTTGTTATACGAAAACCTAGGTCTATGATTGTATGCAACAAAGAAGAAGAGAAAAAATAAAGAAGAAAGCAATCACACCACAAGAGCGAGATGATTTACGTGGTTCAGCTTGAAGCCTACGTCCACGGACGAAAATGGAGAAGAACTTTCACTATAATCGAAGAACAGATACTACAATGAACAGTGTGATGACATGGAAACTGAGAAAATCTCAAAATATAAACTCCAAAAACCCAATTTGCACGGGTCGGATCCGACCCCAAAGCGGATACAAAACCCTAAGTTTTAATTATTGAGATTTGTTCTTTACCCTAAATTCTTGATCAACAAGTACTTAGTATTTTCAGCTTCGAAAATCATCAGGTCCGTGGAATGTTGTTTTCAATCTGTTAGTGAGATTCAGTCCCTACCCTCGCACCCCTTGAACCCATTAGCAGGGACCACTAGGCTATTTAATGGTGATGGTTCCATGTAGGTAATCTTAAAATAGGGTTCAATTAGTTGAAGGTTTTGGTTTGGTGCCGTGTTGGACCAAGTGTATGCTACGGACTATGGTGAGTTGGTGAAGCAACATGTCCAGTCCGGTTCAATTAGAGTCACGGGGCAGGAAAATAAAAATAACAGAAACCAGTTGGGAAGGTTGGCCCGGACCTTATCTCAAAAAATAAGGTAGGATTAGCTTCATCACATGTGGACAAATCTGGCCAGCCTAAATTGAGTCAGGATTAGCCAATCAAATTCTGGATTGGAATTGTCTGGACAACTAATGGTATAATTTTTATTTTGTTGGTCGCCAAATAAAGTTACTTTTGTTAATTATTGTCTTGATTCTGTTCTAGAATTTGTAGAATAGACTATGCTAATTCTGTATTCTAAGTAGTTACTGAGATAACGACGTTTGCGGTAAGACTTCTCCAAGTTGTGAGATTCTTATTATAAATAATGTGAAGAAGCAACTTTACTGAAAAAAGAATGGCTCAATGCTCGAGAGAATTCTTTTGAAGTTATTCCATGTTGCCAAGGCTAATCTTTTCTATATTCCATTCTCTATACAAAAAATAATTAAAAAAAATAAAAATAGAATACTTTTAGAAGTGAGTAAAATTTAAATGCAAAGCAGATATAATATCAAGGACTACAACAACTTGGAAACAAACTCTCATGCTCTCAGAGTTGGCGAGCAAGAGAAAATTTATTATTCAAAATAGATGCGAGGATTACATCAACAGACTTGAAAAAGAAAAGTAGACAAAGTAACCCCTTTTATCAAGGAGGATACCGGAGAAAGACATATCAGGGTAAGACGTAAAGACACACACAAGGTAAGTAACCCTTTTATCAAGGGGGTTACAACACAATACAAGACTCACTATATAAGGGGAACACATTTAAGACTCTTATTCCTGACATGATCTACCTGCAGACGTAGTAGCCATATCATTTGGTGCAACATTTGAAGATGAAATTTTTCTCCATGGGTTGCTTACATATGGAACAGCAAACCACAGTATCAGTCTTGATGGCTGTTGTGGGGAGTATCTTGCTAATGCAGTGTTCTTCGGTGTGAATTTCAGTTAGATTAGCATTCATCGTTACAACGAAATCAGCCGGTCCTTTGATAGCCGATCCCCATGATGTAAAGTTTGTCAAGCATTGGATCAATTGCTGGCCACCGGATATGACCATTTTATCCGAGGATCCTCCGAACATAATGGCCCACCCATCCTCACTATTGTCATAAGATAATATGGTGCTCAACTCCTCCGTAATTGCGTCATTCAGAAGATCCACCTTACGGTTTGACATCCTTATGTTGTACAATAAAGTAAGACTCTTCCAAAATTCTCTGATTATAGCCAGCGACGGCGGATTTTTTGATACAATGGGGGTGCAAGCAGTGATGATCTTTTGCAATTTTGTATCTGTTTTTGCCCTTCCTGTCCCCAGGTAATAGATCTCCATGTCAACCACAGTCTTGCATGGCTTAATACCGTTTCCAAACTTCTTTACCCATTCATCATCCTGACCTCCATAGAAGCATACCACTTTCTTTTGAACCTGAAAAATGTCATGATTATATGAAGTGGTGACTGTGGAGTTAGTTGGTTAAGTACTAATTTTTTTATTTTTAGGGATGGAGAATATAAGAAGAGATCATGTTGTAAGAAAAAGTCATACAAGTTGTTCTAAGGTACTGTATCTTTCACATGACAATTGCCATATGGGCTTACGGTACATGCTCCAAAACTTGTCATCTCCCTCTGGGTTAATTGGGAAGCTGCCTATTAACTCCACCATGGGAAGTGCATTGGAATTAATGACCTGGAATTTTTTATCCACAATCATCAGTACGGGCTTTCTATGGAAGTTCCATTGTTGCCGGATATATAGCTTGAATGCCCGACTAATGATTGAATATTCGCACAACCATGACCAACTCATGTGACCAAAAACCTCCTGAAATGATTCTTTTGGTTTTCTATCCCCCTCTTCCTCGATCGGGATCCATACAATTTCGTATTCTTTCTTATTTGATTTGTAAATCCCTTGCAGAATGTCAATGTATTTCATGTCGAATTTCAAATGCGAGATGAAGAACATAACTGTCTTGCCTTTAAGATAATCCAGACCGACCTGTAACACAAAGCAGCTGAGCATTGGTACTTTCTAGAGGATGTTAGATCCATCTATTATTCTAAGCATCTAATGTGAAGTTGAATGATGGAAAGCAAGGAAATCTTGTCTGTGATCGAACCTGTCTAGAATCAGGAGTACCAATGCATTGTAGCGGAGATGCTGGTTTGTAGAACATAGAAATTAATCCTTCTACACTTTGATGCGGCCTATCGAATTTTTCTACGAAGAGAGAATACTCTGCAGCAGATCCAAAACTATTTTTGTCAAAATATACATCCATTATGAAGAGAGAGAGAGAGAGAGAGAGAGAGAGAGAGAGAGAGAACATAGGTCCTACTTATTTAGGCACAAAAACAAATACGGAATTGAAACCATTATGATCCTAAAAGAACTGGTGTATCATGAACAGTAAACAGAAGCATTAGTTTATTAGAGATGCCAAACCTTGTTCTTGATAAAATTCAAACAGATGGTCATGAACAACAGTCAAATTTTCAGTACAATCATTGATTATGTTGATCTTGTCGCCCCAAGTTGACAACCTACATCGGGATAATACTTTTGTTAATCAAATGGGGGCAAAACTGACTTCAAATAAAATGCTCATTCTGATAAGTAAAAGAGTGAAAGGCTACAATTGAAATAGGTGGACGATTAGAGGCTTAGTGTAATAATTACCAAGATAATCTAAGCTTTGAAAATTTGGAAATAACGTTTCCAAGCTTACCCAAGTGAGTGTGTTATAAAAGTGAGTGCGACTGAGGTTCAATCAGAAATGAGAGATAAAGCTGGACTTACTTATCATCCATTTTAACCAAATTCATGTTGTAAGAGAGGCATTTGTATACACTTGTGATCATCCAGTAAACAGCAAAATGAAGGGTAGTAGCTATCCTTGAAACATCCATCTGATTTTTGTTTTCCTTGAGATTCACCATGAGAACGGCCACAGCCAACATTTTTTCCGCCAGCTTCTTGAGAGAACTGAAATGTGATCCTCGGAGTGGGCTTTCTTTGAACAAGCATAGAGGCTTGAGGAACAAGCACACTGGCTGGGCAAGATGATTGTCAGAGTTGAAATTTGTATTTGTGCAGAAGCAGAACTGACCATAGGTCATGGCAAATGCAGCCAAAACAAGCACCACTTTCGCCTCCAAGGAGTAGGAACTTATCAAATCAAGCAATTCAGTTGCGGCTTGTTGCTCATTTTTACCACATGCACTTTCGCAAATGATCTGCTCATTGGTAAAGGGTGTATATAGTTAACACAAGATGCGGACTTGGAGGGGCCAAGCATGCATAAGTGTTTAATCATTTAAAGAACCAGAATAGCTTAATCATGATTCTAGCAGATGAGTCATGGGTGTTGATACCTTCCAAGAAAGACGGTGGATAATGATCCGATGCTCATTATTCTCCTTCTGAAATTCAAAGGTTGCGCCCACACTCGACTGTGAATCCTACATAAAACACATTGTTACATCTATCTTGCATTTTGATAAAGAATCAAAATAGTGCAGTTACTTTTTCTGTGGAATGTTCCCTCATCGATGGGAAAGAAAAGGAAAAAAAGATACCATATAGAAAAAAAAAAAAAAAAGCAAAAGAAGAAGAGAATGGGAAGGAATAGAAAGAAAGTGAAATAAAGGAAGACAATATACCAATTTGGAAGTCAAGTTCACATGACTGAAAATTCTCTTTATCACATCGATCATGGGATCCAACTTGATGTCTAAATTATTGGAACCATCGGTCGACTGGATCTTTTCGACGATGCCCTTATTCTCATCGGTGAGGCGGTAAGTTTGATTCATTATCGGAGCCATGGAATTTGCAAGTCACAATTACACTCACACTCACACTCACTACAACACTCTTTATCACTCCCAGACTCTGGCTGACTGCTTGCTTTGGAATAGGAGGAATAGAGCACCAAAGATGGGTTTTTATAGGCAACCAAATGGAGGCGAGTGCTCACAAACCAGGAAACTAGCCTAAGTGAATACTGGACCCAAAGATTCTTGAGCTCAACTTGCAAGTAAATAAATAATTTTCAAATTTATGATATAATAATGAAAACATTTAAAATTAACTCGTTTTTAATTTCAATTAGTTTACATTATTAGTCAGATAGACTGAGCCAAGTTTAATCAAATCGAGATCAAGGAGGTAAGACTCGACGACTCGCTATAGTTCCAAGTCCATCCCGAGACTACCATAAATTCAACCAGTTTAAGTAAGTTGATTGATCAAGTTTTAAAATCTACTTCAAGCTCCTCCCTCAGCATTTCCACCACTACCCTCAGCCACTTGCATTATAATATCATCTCATTCTTTTTAGGTTTTGATTAACATGCATTTTTAACCTTGTTAAGAAGACTTGGCAACCAAGGATTTACCAGGTCAATGCGAATCAACCATTTTAACATTGTTAATTGAGTAGGCAACCAAGGATCTAGAAAACCATTTTAAAGCCTTATTAAATGACTTGACACTGGCCCGGCAAACAAGGATCTACCGTGTCATTTTTAAATTTTAAACACTTCTAATCGATTTGGCAGCCAAGGATCTAGAAAGCCGGTTTTTAGTGTTGTTAAATGACTTGGCACCGGTAAACAAGGATCCACCGTGTTTTTATCTTTGTAAACTGACTTGGCACCGGTAAAAAGGGATCTACCAAGTCCTTTTTCCTTTTTAATACTTGTTTGTTGACTTGGCTGTTAATGATCTATCACGTCAATCCTAAAGAACAATCAATGAGAACTTGAGTCTTGAGAGAGGTATTGCCGCAAACACAACCACCATGTGGAAGAACATACCCGTAACAAAAGGCGTTTTGGGACCAGCAGAACTAGGAGAGGAGGTGTGTTTACCGAAGCGTGAAATCAACTGCGGCACCCTCCCTGATGGGACACTCAGGAAATCCTTAAAATACATTAAGAAAAACAGGGCATGTATACAAAAAATTGAAATTTCAATCTTTGGGCAGGAGTTTTAATGCATGTGTCACATTATAACTTAAAAGTGGACCGACCTTTAGCCACATGTCCTTTGATGGCAGTTTCCAGTTAGGCCCAGTCTGGTTGCTTTGAATTGTATAGAAAATAAAAGAAAAAAACATAAAATCCCAAAAGAAAAGAATCCTAAGAAAAACATGAGAAAACCAAGGGTCCGTTTGGGAATCTTTCAAAGAATGCATTCTATTCATTTTTAGTTCCAAAAAATCAAAAAAATGAGAAAATGATGTTTGGATACACATAATGCATTCTTAGAATAGCTCCA
>JAOXJP010167161.1:0-12759 GCA_025762735.1 Platanus orientalis
AAGGATAGCGGATCCTCTCCTACCGCTTATGACTTGCTAAGATCCTGTCTAACAGGTGGTAGGACACTATTGGAGGGAAAAAGTGAATTACAATTTTTGAAAAATGCATTTCATTTTTTCCCACCAATCATCTCCTTCCACCTGTTAGATAGGACCTTAACAGGTCATAAGGCGGCAAGAGAAAATCCTTTCCATGTTAGAAGGGTTCAAGAAACACTTGAGAAGATTGGTCTTTCATGAAGAAAAAAACCAGTAAACAACAAAGATATAAAAGAACCAGAGAAAAAGAAGAAAAGAATGAAAAGAATAACAAAAGAGGGAAAAAGAAGAAGAGAGAAATAGATAGATATCTTATGAGGAAATCACCAACCTCATGTCCATTGCAAATCACCAACCTAGGTCTCCAATCTTGACACTATAACTTAGAGAAGAGAAAATTATTTCCACTCTTGTAGAGAGAAAACAAAGATTTTTTTTATTATTAATCAACTTCATTGTAAAATTATAGTGAGGGATACCTTTAAATAGGCTTCCAACCTTAAAGAATAAGAAACTTGCTAAAATTAGAAACTTCTTAAAAATCAAAAACTTGCTAGCCAAGTTTTCCTAAAACATAAAACTTTCTAAGAACTCATTTTCCTAAAAATTAAAACAACTAAAAGATTTTATTAAAAAAAACACTTCCTGTTTTTGCTGACACCCTCTTAGTAATTTGATCATAACTTTCCCAAATCACATCGGATTTGTACAATCCTGGTCTCGTTAGAAAGGTAACTGAATAACCTATCTAATGACACCAAAATCAAGCCAAAGGGGCAAATTATCCCTTTGAAAAAGTGGGTTAAACATAAAAAACGAGATTACTCTAAAAAAACAACCAAAATCTTGGCACTATTGGCCTTATTACATGGACACATAAAATAAATGTTATCCCCTTATAAGACCCTTACTAAACCACCCACATGATATTGCATCTTCCATAAATCGCTTCATGCGTGGACCCCACCAAGGCCAAGTGTAGGCCCCACCTTGTTCCCATTTTCTCATTAGTTACCCTATGAGGAAGAAGAGGGTTCGCGGCTACTTGGAAGATTAGTCAATATCACACACAATTTTTGTTCAATCTTAACTGTTTTAATTGAGGGCGAGCCTTGGCGCATCGGTAAGGTTGCTCCATTGCGACTTGGGCGTCATGGGTTCGAGTCACGTAAATAGCCTCTTTGCTTGCAGGGGTAAGGCTGCGTACATCTGACCCTCAAACCCCGCAATGGCAGGAGCTTCGTGCACTGAGACTACCATTTTTAACTGTTTTAATTCATAGAGAGGTGGTGCCATTAAATAGGCTTACAACCTAAAACAATTAGAAAACTACAATAGCAACAACAAACAGCCTTATCCCAATTATTTGGGGTCGGCTAAACAATTAGAAAGCTAAACTTCCTAAAAATTTTAAACTTACAAGCTAAGTTCTCTAAAACAGAAAACTTTCTAAAAACTTACTTTCCGAAAAATTAAAACTACTAAAAGGTATGGGAAGTGGGGGTTGTCAACCAGCACATTAGTAGGTCCCACGTTTTGACTTATTGACCCAAAACACTACTCACATCATTCACTAATACCCCTTTAGTAATTTGGTCATGATTTTCCCAAATCACCTTGGATTTGCACAATCTTTGTTTCGTTAGAAAAGTAATTGAATAACCTATCTAATGACACCAAAATCAAGCCAAAAGGGAAAGTTTTGACCTTAGAAAACTTGGGCTAAAAGTGACGTGATTACTCTCTAGCAAGGAAAAAAAAAACCAACAACAAAACCTTAGCACTATTAGCCTTATTATATATGAATCTCAACCCCTTAAAACACTTAAACTAACCATCTTTTGGCCCCATCTTGAACTTGGTTCTCTTGTGGATTGGTACATACAATAACTTCTTAATTATATCCGCATCATAGAATTAGGAAATTCATATCTTAAGAGTGTAGAAATATGTAATGGGTGATCAAAGCTTGGTACCTAGAGTTTTTTTTGTGTGAAGAAATTCAAAATCAGGCACCATTTACAACCCTAACCATTCAAACCTTCAAGAACCAGTTCCTTGATCCTTTCATCACTGTTCCCTACCCTATGAAACAACCAAAATTTTTTACCTTGACTTGTCAACTAAATCTTTATTTACGACAGTTTTCCTGATGATCAATCCAAAAATTTGTGATAAGAGCCCCAAACCAAAACCCTAGTCACTTCTTCCAAACAAAAACCCTATTCGACTGGGCCTATAACCTGTATATTCAAATCTCTATAGATTTGATCTACATAACCTCTACATTTGAAATTTTACTTATGAACACTATAAGGGATTGGGGGTTTCTTTTTCATTTGTAATTAGCTCTTTGTTGTCAATTTGGTTTGTTGTCTTTGGGGATTCCTCATCCCTTTTCTCTCTTTAATGAAATTTTACTTATCAAAATAATAATAATAATAATAACCTCTACACTTGAATCATGTATAAAGCTATCTCCATGATATGTCCAGGTCTAATTTCTTGGACAGTTCACATTAGCCATGGGTTAGAACTCTGCCAAAATTATAGACATCACTTGATCGGTTAATAGTCAAAACACCTAGCTCTTGCGATTTACAGCATCTCCTTAACATCTACTTAGATGCCGCTTAATTGTTAATTTACAGGTGAAAGCTGGAGGATCATTTGGCGATTTTCACCGCATGCTTGCCCCAAGCAAAAGTTGTGAAGGTATATGTTGTCATTTTCATCCTCCAATCCCCTTGTCTCATTGTTTTTATTTTGTCTCATGCTCCAACCGAAGAACTACCATATTTTTGTATAACCAAGTAACCCACCATAACATCTCTTCATCCATCTCCCCACCTTTTCCCAAACTGGCTATCCTCAACATATACTTAAAAGATTTCCAGCTGACATGGTCTCATGCTTTTTCCAATTATATTTGACGCATGACACCTGGAGATCCTGATCTCATCCTGGAATCTATACATTCATTTGCACACAGAAGTTGGTCTAGAATACATCTCCCTTCCAAAAAGCTCCATAGCCCGCTGATATAACTAAAGGGAATACGTCCTTGATTCTTGAAGCTAGCTATTTTGAGATAATCTTTTTTTTATTGATTAGGAAAAAGATTTTATTAAAAATAGAAAAAGGAGGAAAGGGAGAGAAACCCAACACATGGCAGCACGAGAAGTACTGCAGAACAACAGGCTAAGAGAAAACCAGCTCATCCCACCCCAACATCCAGTCTACAAATTTAACATCCTTGAAGATAGGAATGTGAGACACCCAAGAGTAAAACAAAGATGGCGAGATGTTGGGCAGCTTAAGAGGATCAGTGAAGACATCCTCGAAGATATGGGCATTGTGCTCACACCAAAGCACCCAACAAACAATGGTTGGAAGGCCCATCCACAGAAACTTTTGTAGGTATTACCCACTAAACTGATGCATAAAGTCTCTTAAAAATATTTGCACTTTCCTTATGTGGAATTAACATAATAAAGTCACACTACTACCTTTTGTCCAAAAAATTATTGCAGTAAAACTCCTTTTCAACCTCCATCAGATTGCTCTTCCCTGTCTCCCAGCGTGATTATAAAAATCCGAAGAGAAACCATCCAGACCTTGAGCTTTATTTCCTTCCAAATCCCAAACCTCCTTTTCCACATCTTTGAACAGCTCATGAAGCAGTGGTTTAAAGGTCTGGAAAAATATCCCACTTATTTTGCTTGATTAGATCTGAATCGAGGCATTCATTGGGTGATTCTTAGACCCCAAAAGGGTCAGCCACATGGGAGTCTCTGGGTGTTTTGACAATCTTGGCCATCAATAGAGCCCTGGTGTGTCTGACTCATCCCATCCAGTCAGTGCTTCATTTTAATGCATGTGTACCTATGTGTGATATGAAGTGTGAAGATTGTGGACAATTTGTTGGGCTGTTCTCTGTCTCTTGCAATTAAAGGATGGCTTTATTCTCAGATAAAATTCTAATTTGAATCTCTTAACCTGGGGCTTGTAGTAATGGTTACTATGCCTGGTTACAAATCAAAGGCCACACGTATCTTGCTGGAAGAGGAAGCTATGAGTGTGGATTTTGTTCTGGATCCAGAAGACCTAGACAAGCGGACTCGAGTTAGAAGTGGCTGTGGTTGCAGTTGTGACAACAATCGCAAGCATGAACTGGTAAAATTTTTTGGAGGGACTTATTTGGAGATTTCTCTTATTGTGGCTTTAATCTTGGCATTCCTGTGCTTTTTGTTTAAAAGGAAGGGTATATTCAACCTCTCAAAACATAGACAATTAGCAGCGCAAAAAAGGCCAACTGTAATATGAGGCTCTCAACATTTTACAGCAGATGTTGTATGTTATATCTTCAGTAAAGGGCATTTTTTTTCTCCATTTTCATGGGTTCTGTTGTTTTGTGCTGCTTTTTTAGCCTGTATTTTGATCCAGATTCCCTGTAAAGCTTCTGACACGTTGAGAGATTATGTGAATCTGATACCATAGATTGGTGTTAGTGGACAACAAGCACATCTTCAGTCGTTACAGACACCTTTTTAGGGGGGGTACTCTTGTCATCTTGCCAAACGTAAGTGTGTTGAAATCATAACAATTGCAGTTTATGGGGACCCTTTTTTTACCTTTTTGTTTAATTTTCTTCTTATGTGGTGCACCTGCTATTCAATTCTGGGTATCTCGACTCTCCGACTGATTTATTACCTCTCTAGTTTATGTTGCTAAGTATAATGTGTCAGACAAT
Source organism: Platanus orientalis (assembly GCA_025762735.1). Classification (NCBI taxonomy): domain Eukaryota; kingdom Viridiplantae; phylum Streptophyta; class Magnoliopsida; order Proteales; family Platanaceae; genus Platanus; species Platanus orientalis. The sequence goes on from JAOXJP010167161.1 coordinate 4,793, forward strand.
CAAACCATGCAATCAAATGATATCTTCTACTTACAGCCGTGACTTATTGGCCACAGAAAAGTTGTCAATTGGACTCATAAGCTACAAACACCCAATGTAATTTTTAGATTGCGTCCAACCCCAAAGGTGTGGGTAGACTGGATGGTTTGGTTCACAAAGCATGAGAAGCATGTGTGAAGTACATGTGAAGCAGTAATAGCCCAAAGACCTTGAGTTCATTTTCTTCTTTCAATGCATAAGCAGTAATATCATTATTTAAGTCTTAACCTGTGGGCGTGTGTAGGGAAAGAACTGAATTGAGAACCCTTGTAGCGACAAGAAATTAATTCTGAAATGCATCCGCACAAGTTAGTAGGTCGATAGACATGACCACTTAAAAGGGATAAAATATCATTAATACATAGTTGATTTAAACATAAATGTGCTATAGTCTTTCGATACATATGATTTTGGCACATCCTTCTTGGAAACCAAAGCATCTATTCAGTGCAACAAATCAAATTCATCTTGACTCTTGATCTTGCTGTAACACACATAACCGCTTTCAGTACTAGAGATGCCAGCAGCTCTGAGGATTGTATAGTAATCTTAGTCTTTCATACTTAAACCTTGCATAAGCTACCATTTGTGTATCTTAGAATGGTACCAACTTTATAAGAAATATATATTTCACAAATTTATCAGGAAAAGATGCTTACATGTGAATAATCAAAAACTTACCATAAGATATGCCGCATTTTTTTCTCTTGCGAGCATAAGAAACTCGTTACAAGTTTTTAAAGACAACAAAATTTTACATTTAAATTTACCTCATATTTACTTAGATGGTTGAATTTGACCCAAGTTGCTTGAAATTTTTTTTTGATATGTGGTAAATTGATTGGTAATTCAGTAAGGCTCAATTTGAATGGTAAGTTCTCAGTGAAAAGTAATAATAATGATATGGAGAGTGGATTATGTACGACAACTTAGAGAGTGGCTAAAATTGGAATGACATCAGGGCTGACACGTCAGTGCCAAAAAAATGATATACACTTTTTTGGGGGAATTTTTTTAGCTTTATGGCACTGATTTATCAGCCCTGGTGTCATTCAAACTTTAGCCACTCTCTAAGTTGTCCTACCAAGTCCTCTGCAGAGATAATGATGATAATAGTGGTATTGTAGCAGCAGAGACTCAACAGACCTGAGATCAAAGAAATATTAAGATAGCATTTTTAGAGTCTTGAATGAAATTACCTGGAGAGGATCCAGTGGTTTCCTTAAGGCCCTGTCTGGTTGTCTTGAATTGAATAGAAAAGGATAGAAAATAATAGAAAAGAAAATCGCACAAGAAAAGTAAGAAAAGAATCATGAGAAAACCAGCTTTTCATGGCAACCAAACAGCTTGAAAATGATTTTCTTGAAAAGATTTTGTCAAGAATCATGACTAAACCAGCTTTTCATGGAAACCAGACAGGGCCTAAAGGAACGGCAATAATAATAAGGTTCAGCCGTTCGAGTTTCTGGATGGAGAAACATCTCGATATTGATAAGATGCTGCTCATTCTATCCCATCAGCTTTTCATTGTTTTGTGTTTATATACTAAAAAAAGAATTTTCTTCCTCCCTTAGGTCGACTTTCAGAAACTTAAAAGCTCTTAGAACCTGCCTACCAGAAGACTCTCCATGTGATAGCATTATAGATAATTCCTATCAGTAGCAGTAGCAGTACTGCGAAGAAGAGTTGGAAATAATTGTTTGTGTTTATAATTCCATAAGCAAATAGCCATAAGCTAATAGGGGGGGGGGTATATGACATGCAATGTGATTTCGGGGGTATATGACATGCAGTGCAGATAATATTTTCCTCTTTTCTTAATTTTTTTTTTTTTCTTTTCAAAGTATGAATATGTCAGAGGGTAACCACTGTACGTTATGGTAAGAACATTTCATACCACAATACGATTGGTTAAGACATAAGGAGAATTCAAGATCATCTTAACAAAACAAGGGCATATGTAGAGAAATTTATAAGAAACTTCCATACAATTTTAAAAATTCAAATTATCAACTCATAAACTAGTATGGTATCAACAGATGAAGAATAATGGTAATGACGATGACATAGTTATAATTCGGGTTTCGATTAAGTTAGAGGTTCCTTTCATGTTGATACAAGGTAGGGAATGGGTGTTATGCTGATTCCAAATTAACATAAAGCATGCCCACCTCATATGCGGGGCTTCTATTTGAATCAAATGCTGCGAATATGAGTCATATGACTGCAATTTAGCAAGTGGTCCCTCATATGAGGGGCGACCTAACTGTAGGGAAGTGCAATGATGACGAAGACAAGTATTTGTTTTCTCAAAACCTACTCACCGGTGATAATCATGGTAGTGGTGGTTGTAGTGGTACATCCCACATGTGATTTTCAACGTGGCCGACAGGGTACATATCCTCTTGATTAGGGGTTGATATCTTTTGGGACGTGGCCTGAAATCATCTGCGACACCCTCCCTTCAGGGCCACTTAGAGGGGGATCAACTCACTTTTTGAGATGTCACATCACCTCCGAAAAGTGAATTGATCCCCCCTCTGAGTGCCCTGGGACGCCCCCTTCATCAACCCCCCAAAAATGAATGGATCCCACCCCCTTGTGTCTTGCCTGATGGAGCATCCCACAAGGGGGCGTTGCAGAGGATATCATGCCATGGATTAACCATATTTGTACTATCCTTGTCCACATCATCCCAAAATATACTGTATATTTCATCTTTCCCTTAGGAATAATGGATTCATATCTCATGTGATGCGAATTTTTTAGTCCAAACACTTTTTGGAGGGCTAGGGTGGTTGGTTGGGCTAAAAAATTCACATAGCAGGTAATATGCGTCCATGAATTATAGCTTTGAATTTTCTTGATTTTTTACTTGAATTAAAATAACTGATTCCACGTTATAGAGACTTATTTTCAAGACAAGCTTTTAAAATGTAGACCCAAAATCCTTGAAAAGTAGCCATTTCACATGTGAAGAACAGGTTTTAGTAAATGGTTTTAGATCATGTATAGTCAAATCCCTTTCAGGTTATTTATAAAGCCATATTGCTTGGGTTATTTTTAGTACGGCCTAAGCACAGGTTCGCAAACTATCCCATCACATTGCGAGACCCACAGCACAGACTGTAGACGTCAATCCAATATATTGTGAATAGCTGTTTAAGGATTCAAGTCCCAGACCTCTCGACAGAAGTGACAATGCCGCAGTCACCCACAATAGGGGCGTTGGCTACCTAGCTGGATTTATTCTGCTATTTTTTTAATACAGGCAAATAATAGTATGCCCTGTGTCCCATGGTAATTATAATATGATTGTATGCCTTGTTTGGCAAGGCCTGAAACCCTCTACACCACCCCCCTCGTGAACCATTCAATGGCCACACAGGGAAGGGGGGGGGGATCAACTGAGGTTTTGACATGTCTCATCACCTCCAAAAAGTGAATTGATTCTCCCCCTTGTGTGGCCATTGAGTGGCTCACAAGGGGGGTGGCATAGAGGATATCAGATGGTGACGATGTCTCTCTCTCACACCCGTGCCCAGGTGCAAAAAATCTGTCCCCAGAAACCGCAGTACTAGATTAATTTCTCTATTTTTGAGAAGTTCGTTTCTGTTGGCAGTTTAAACTTCGAGGATCAGATTGATGTTAGGTGCTGCACCTTTTAATTTTGAATTATTTTGTGTGTTTGATTCAGTTTTCTTGTAGCGCTGATAAAAAAAAGAAGAAAATGTTCTGCGATGAAAATACCTCTAGTGTATATGGTGAATTATAAACTGACAAAATGTGTGTTTTTTTTTTTTGGGGGTAAAAACGTCCGAAAAGGTGTTCAGTTGAAAAAGTAGGTGGTCAAAAAAAGACATCAAATTCAAGAATACATCATGTGTCAATCAATGGCACGCCTTTAGAGGTCTGTGTCAAAACAGAATCATTTTCTATATATATAAAAAAAAAGCTATGGTCAATAAAGCTTGCAGTTGGGGGAAGTAGCACAAGAGAGTAATTGTTATGATTTCATGTAACAAACCGTATTATGTACTCTATGCTCTATTATATGCAACTTCGAATTGATAAAGAAGATAAATGTTTTGACATTTCAACATTTTAGCTGTTTTCGGCAGCATCAGAAAAATAACAGATAGCGGTGCCAGAGCCTTCCTTTTTCTCGTGGAAAGTTAAATATTTTTAGGAAAAGAAAATCATTTTTTTTAACTGCTTAACTTTCTTTGTGTTTGTGCGGAAAGTTTGAAAACTTAACAAAAAAATTAACTTTTCTTCAACTTTCCATTGACAACCAGACACCCTTTCAAAAAATTCTTCACTTCATTTCATTTCCCCAACTTCCATTGTAATCAGACGTGGCCTAGGCAAAAAAAATTTCTAAGCCTTACACCTTCAAATATAGATAGTGCACGTACAGATTTAAGAGCCATTTTTTCCCCTACAATATAGCGTGTTGTTGCTGGCAATTTAACCTTACCGGCAGTTTCCTCGAAATACATAAATGAAATTGCAAACACATTCTTGAGCCCATATAGCTCCCTGCTAGCATTCAAAGAAAAGCTAAACAACGAGGTAAGTAATTAAAAGAGGGAAATAGTCAAATATCATTTGTTTTTTGGGTCAGCCTGTTGTGTGCCTGGGTTAATTAATTAGACCATCTTTTCCTTGACAAATCGGTTTTTTGAGGTGGAATGGTCAAGGTACTTAACATTGGTATCAAAGCTAGGCACCACATCCTAAGTTCGAGTCACAAAGGGGATGACTTGTAGAAATGACAACTTGAACTAGAGTGAAAGCTACTACGGTGTGAAAATGGCTACCTAAATCAGAATGGAAAAAAATGAAAAAAAAAAGGCTACCTAAATCAGAGTGAGTCGTCACAAAGTTGAAAGGGTCACCTAGATGAGAGGCCAAGGAACGTGGTGGTTTATTGTGTGTCTGGAGTTAAGTAATTAGACCCTCTTCTCCTTAACAGATCAGTCTTTTAAAGTGGAATGGTCAAGGTACTTAACATATAAAACAATGCAGCTATTGCGGCAATGGATCACATATCTCAAATTTGTGACACTTTCATGTTATGGGTGATTTAGCTTCGATACTTGATTCTGAATCCTGTAATCAGCTACCTTAATGGTTGAATGAATAAAATGAGCTTATTCTCTTAACCGAACAAAAAGAATGGGCATGTATATACATCAATACATGCATGAATAGATTGCATATGCTCCAATGGAGCGGTAGCTCAACAGATGAATCCTCGTTACATCAAACTTCAATTACAACACGGGTCTTGGTAGGGTTCAGCTTGACATGGAGGTTCTCCGCGGATACCGGCACCATGCCGTGCTGGCAGGGTTTGATCCTTTGTAATGGCACGCTTCAACCTGTAATGATTTAAGTCAAACCTCATAACAAGATCCATAATCATTTACTAATGGAGAAATGTTTTATAGGGTTGTTAGGATAGATATTAGAGGTTTACATCAAAGGAAATCAAAATGCAACCAAATAGTCAAAAAAGGAGAAGGAAAAAATACAAAAAAGAAACAGAAAAGAACCGAAAGGTGCAATTGCAAAACACAACTCACGGGCACAATCTAATCACTATGCTTATGAAAGGTGAAAAAATCTAGGCTTGACTTTTGATATTAAAGAGAGGGGAAAAAAAGGTTTTCAAGATCACAGTTGTACCCCTATATGTTTTTGTCTTGGCAAGAGTGAATCAATGGCAATTTTGTCAAAGACACCACAGGGAGAGAGGAATCCAAGCCCAATTTTACATAGAAGCTACTTCCGTTTCACATCTGAGAGAATATCCTGTCCAGGCTTCAGATATGGAGAATCATAATCTATTCCAAGCCCTTCAAGTTGATGAATCAGACATGGACTCTAGGTTCTACTCTCCACTTACCAAAGTAAAGGGCTTTTTGTTTTCCTAAATATACACCCTTCAAAAAAAAAAAAAAAAAAAATCCAAAGGTATATGTAAGCGTGAGGTGATGGATCCTAATGAGTTCATTCAAATTTATACTGATTTGTTAAATAAAATTAGAAATGAAGTCATCTTAGGTTCTTCTGTAGAATGAAATGACTGATGTTATCAAGCACAAGTCACCGCAAATCTGAATGAGTTCATTACGATCCATCCTCTTTGCATTGGGAAACCCAAATGAAATGATTTTATTACAGGTGGCTACCAAACACAGCCTAAAAGTCAATCTAATTGAATTTCTTGCGTCAAAAGACTCAAAACCAATCCAATCGATCTGTGGGTAGGAATCTGGCTGGTCCTGAGTGGATCGGCTGATCTGCAAGTTGACTCACTGAGTTTTAAACATTGATTCATTTGTGGGCGATCCAGGAATCTGGGCAGTCCTGTCTGGATTGGCTGATCCATCGACAAAACAATTTTTAAACACTGATCAATCTGTAGAACTTTCCTGAACATTAACGTTTTCTTTTTACCATTGGAAAGCATTAGACCACCTTTTTTTTTTTTTTTTTTTTCTAATGAATAAGATAGACTCCTGATTTTAACAATCTCATAGAGTTGATTTCGCCAATGAAGAAAGTTATTTGGTGGGACCAATTGATGATGGGTGAGAAAACCCCAAATGTGAGCCATGTGTCCAGGACACAACTTGTAGCTATGGAGGACAGAAGTAGCAGCTATGGTTTGGTCATTATAGACATGAATCATGCCCGGCTTCTTCTTTACTTTACATCATGCCTACATATAAATAATGAAACAAGTTAAGCACTTTATTTGCCCCAAGCCAGCAGCTCTACTCAGTATTTATGCTTCATGTATGAGCCCCCAAAATATTGTCATATGATGCACATTCTTAAAATCTGAGATAATTAGACAATTTAAGTTGGCAATTCTAAGAACTAATGCATGTTTACAAGGAATAATATAAAAAGATAATAAGAACAGAACACAACATGTAAAGAGGATCTTTACCTCTACCTGCTTGTCCTGTCTATTTGGCACCATATGGAGGGCCTCAGAGTGAAAGGGACTGCCTTCACTACAAATATTGGATTTTGTATTTCAATTTTTCAGGCTATCTGTGAACTCATGCCTCCTGCAAAATAAGATAATAATTTAATTCATGGGAGCATTAGCAAAAGAAATAGAATCATTCCTACGATTCATTTTACATAATTCTGTAATCACATGTAAATTACAGGATCGGATATCGGTATTATAGTTCTAGGTGTGGGACTTACTTATTTCCTAGATGTCAGTGTACACGAGCACTGCACTTTATTATACTGTAATGTTTTACTCAAAAATGAAAATATTCTTGCACTCTTTTTTTTTAATAGATATTAAGGTACAGTTTGCATGCAAATACAGATCTCATTGCCATATACATACCATGTTGTATTGACATGGGCACCTGAAATGGATTTAAAGGGTTCGAGTACCATATAGCTTATATAGAGAAGTCCACAGTTGTGATGTGGTCAGCACAAGAGAATGAAATATTCATCTTCCTAGGTGTAGATGGGACACATTTATTCAAGGGAACAAGCAACCAGCATGCACAATTAATAAAGGAATTGGCATGAGATACTATGAATTGTGCTCATCTTATGAAGATTACAAAGATTCCAAAAGACATAATGAAAGAAGCTACATAGTCCTGTTAACACTTTACAATAACAAATTCCGTACTAGAAAAGTAGTACGTATTATTACTGTCAGCACCCAAATTTTGTTTCTGCGATGCCCACAATTACTATCTGGAATTTAAGATCAGCGTAAGCCACATCGGAAATCTCTAAGCAAAAAAACTAGTTTGATTTATATTTGCAGGGAAGCTTGATACAAGGTGGGAAGCCAATTAATTCCACTTCCCCAAGTAGTGGGAAGCCCGCTTCCTGTATTTGGGAAGCACAATGAGGTGGTTGGGGGA